>BROG01000071.1:0-247500 GCA_030159075.1 Atrina japonica | reverse complement strand
GTAATATAATAATATGTAAATTGAGATTCACATATATGTAAGATACCAACACAGTTCAGGTGAGCGATGTAGCCCATGGGCCTTTTGTTACTACTTAGATTGATAAACAATAACAAATAAGATATATACCCAGGCATAAAAATTCTTATATTCCTATATATTGTGAAAATAAAGCCCGGTCCAGTGTCATATGCATATACAATTAGTAAGGTCGAATTATTTATTTGCAAACAACATCAATATTTCAAAATCATGCAGCTTTATTTATCTATAAGTAAACAGAACAATCATCGTTGACAATTTCAATACAAATCTGAGAGATTAAACAAAAAGCTAAGTTAAACACGAACGATACTAAGAGGAAATAACTGAATCAATTAAATCATCAGGAAATAACATCATCATTAAAAACTCCATATATTGCAATGAATGCAAAGACATATATATATATATATATATAATATATATATATATATATATATATATATATATATATATATATATTATATATATATATATATATATGAATAAATTTACGAGAGATAAAAATGAAACATTAACAAATTATTTAAAATAGATTTAGAAACCTTATTATGAAGAGCTAATTAGTATATAATTGAAATTTTGATCATAAATGTAATTTAAGTGGATAGTAGATGTATACCATCAAATGTTGAATTAGAAATTAATTGAATGTCTTATAAAACTTCAATATTAATCATCACTTGCTAGAATATGACATTTTACATGCAAAGCTGTTATTACTAGTTTTCTTGGATGAGCCATCACTAATAAATCTAGAGTCACTTAGTATTAATTATGGTACAACACACACACACACACACACACACACACACACACACACACACACACACACACACACACGTACGCACACACACATATATGTATATATATATATCACATGCATCTTGATATTTTACATACATATATTGATATTACTTCAAGTTACTTGTGACTTGGTAATTTGAACTAGAAAAACAAACTGAGAACTTTATAAGTTTTGACAAAAAAATGTAAAGGACACGTGGACAGAGTTGTTTAGAGAGCGATTAGCCTAATCAGTAATTACCCCATATATTGTTTTAATTTTATCTCGAAAATATAACCATTGTATTATTTAAAGTTATCACATGAAGATAACACTACTATAACAGTTGTTTGATAAATGAGATATTTTGGACTTGTGTGATAACCGATTTATCAGAGTTTGAAAACTGTCACCAGATTAAGCTATTCACCTTTTGAACAACTCGGCCCTGGTTCTATTTGTCAAGAAGACTAAAAACAAAGTTAGAGACTTATTTTAAGTTTACAGTTAATATTATAAACATAATACTAAAGTTAATATGCTCAAAACGACCGTTTCTGTCAATTAGACTTCATTGGTTGAGCTCAAATTTTACAAAAAGGTTTTCTAAAGGAAAAGTGGTATAAGACAAGGCAAAAAAATTAAATCTGAATGCATTGCCAAATCCGTTTAAGAGTAACCACTGTGAAAATATGACTGTCTTAGCTTTTGAAAAAAATGGAATTTAAATGGTGTTATCAGTGCCAAAGATTATCAGCTGGTACCGAAATACCATGTACTATGTTTATGTATACCTTCGGGGACTCAAATGGTCCACCAGCAGTGGCACGACCTAGTGGTTATAAATATTATAAACATAATACCAAAGTTAATATGCTCAAGACGATCGTTTTTGTCAATGAAGATGTAATAATACGCTGACACAAATAAAAATGGCATTGATGTGATCTACCGATGCACTGACAATAAATAAAAACAACAGAACTATAAGTTATCAGGAGCTCATAGTATATTATATATCTATGATTTTATCGTTATTATAATTACGTATTCATTTGCGTTTTAATTAGAACAAACTATCCAATGTAAAAAAAATCGGTATTAACAAATGATCATGTCTTAGTTGGGAAGAGTTTTTAACGCAATTATGATAATAATTGATATTAAATCAGCATTTGTATCTATTGTGCTCATGCCTGAATGGTTGTCCTCTTGTCCGCACCACTTCACAATACGTAAATCCCAAACAGATGTAACTCTCTCAACAAACTTAAGTTTTTTCACAAACCGAAGTCTTGATACCCGAACTGCATCATTTGTACTATCTTCCTAATCAACTATAGGTTATTTTTGTGTTTCTTCTTTGATACACGATATAGGGAGGTTATTTTTAGAATGTAGGTTAAAGGTATTTCGATGGCTGTTCCCTGTTTTTAGCTTGGTATGCATTGTCTTGGAACATGAGGCTCACTTTCAAATAGATTATCAACATTAAAGTAAATACCGGTATCTATAGTGAATTACAATTTGTGGACAGTAATGACGCGTCATTGTCCACCAGAAAACTATCAAATTGTGGACGATAATTCGTCAGTACAAAGGGGTCAAGTGCACGACTTTGGTACACATTCATGACTTACTGGAAGTTGAAGAATTGACCAGCCCCGAGCCTTAAGTCACCTCAAATTTAAAAATTCTCAAATAAATCTTACTGATAAAATTTTGGTGTATATATTTAAAATATTCTTTAAGGAAACTAAATTAAATCATCATTATCATGTATCAACTATCAGTTTTTAACAAAAGAATATATACTTTATGAATTGTAGAAAATATTATGTTAAAAAGTCGTTGTTCTATTTGTAAAAGTTTTAATTTGAATTGATATATAACATTTTTCTAATCATACCTATTAAAATGATCATGGATACATTTTCACATTTCAGTTGACTCAAACAAAACATCTTCATAATTTTACAAGAATCAAGAATTAAATCGGTAAAACAGGTATCAAGCTGGTCTTTTAATTTTACATCATTCATGGTATTTTTTTTTCAAAACCCTCTTCTTTAAATTAATTGGCACATTAACCTTAAATAGTCCATATACAGCACTCCACAGTTTACACATGGTTCCATCTGATATTAATGAAAGGATGTTATCTTCGTTTTATCAATTTTGTCGGCAAATTTACTAATTAAACGTTAGCCGGATGGCTCATTCGGTAGTGCGCTCAACTCTTGATGGTAAGGTCGTGAGTTCGAGTCCAGTCGGCGGCAGGTTGGTTTCCTGTCCTTTGGACTGAGACAGTAAAAACAGAGGTCCCGTTTCACAGTAGATGTCGGCACGTTAAAGAACCCTCACTGCTCGATGGCCATAAGTGCCATGCATAGGCCAAAATTTGAAGCCCTTCACTTGCATTAGGTGACGTCTCCATATCAGGGAAAGATTCTTGTGTGGGACGTTAAAAAACAACAAACAAACAAACAATCTAATTATACGTGCATATATTTCTTTCACATACTCTTCATTTCGAAGCGAGGGATCTTGCATTGTTCTCTGAATAATTTCTGTGAATAACTAACTCATGCCACCTTTCTTCAATTTCAATTTGTTTACTCTTGGAAATAAATATCTCTTTTCTCATTGGAGGAGAGCATAACACAATCGTGACCAAGCAGATTATTTTGTCCATTTCGCAATCACTGCATACAAACAGTTCTCCCACCTTTACATTAACAAGATAAGCATATGATAAATACAGTAAATATATGACTATTTTTGTCTGATGTTTTTCTTCAATGATTTTGTACACGTCTTGAAAAACTTATTCTCTATCAATATCCATAGTTGTAAAAGATTCAAATTAAGACAGAGTCATACTAAGATATGAAACTTCTGGGTGACCATTTTCTATGTCCATGTTCTGTAACATCATCAACATTCCAACTTTGCATTCCAATCCCACAGCAAAAACATATTACTTGATCAGCGACTCCACCATAGACAAAATCATTCTTGGCAAGTTCATGAGATTGTTATCTCAATTGTTTTGGCCAAGTTTAAAAAGTTTTTTCACGATCGTTACAACTCATAAAAGAAGGACATTTAGGTGAAAACGTTACAGGTTTTGCTGAATGTACTCGAACGCAGTCAGTTTCAATATCGTTAAACATCTTGGTTACCCTTCAGGAAATATGATAGCAACTGTATTTAAATTTATGGGCACCACTTGTACTGAAAAAAAAGTTGCTTATGATGCCAAAACGTCTCTCTTTTAGTTTTCAAGGCGGATTTGTTGTGTAAAGAGTAGAAAATTTGTATGTTTTGATACTATAAATTTTCTAAAGCTATTATGTTTTTAAGTATCCACATGGAAAGTTTGCCAGTTTTCTTGCGGAAGGTCGGTGGTCTTTATCCGGGTAACCGGGGTTTCTCCTCCACCAATAAAAACTGGACGCCATCATATGACTGAAAGATTATTGAGTATGGCGTAAAACAAAAAATCAAATCAAATTAAGTATCCACATCTAATTAAAGCAGTTGATATTATTAACTGACAAACCATCATCTAAATTATGGTAACTTATCATCAAATACGTAACGGCAACATCTTTTGAATGAAGTATGTTCATATGAATAATGGAACAGGTCGGTTAATAAAGTGGCATAATTGGTTCCCATTGGAATGCCAACGGTTTGCTGAGAGACAAGATACAAAAATAGTGATACCGTTTTATTGTGAATGATATGTTAGATAGTACATCCTTTTCGGTTTAAAAACGAATCAAAATTGTCATTTTACCGACAGTCCTTTTTCAGTCCTTCCGTGTGATGTATTCAATGTGCATTTTCAAACTGAGGCCGATGTAATGAGAATTCTACCTGTGTCAACCAACATAGTTTCATTTTACATTCAATTCTGAAATCTCTGTTTATCGACTTTACTAAGACAGGCAACTCGCTGAGGCTCACTTATTTACTAACCTTATGACACAGGCTTCTCGCTGTGGCGCACTTATTAACCGACCTTACTGATATAGGCTACAACCTGCGGCTCACTTATTTACCGACCTTACTGATATAGACTACAACCTGTGGCTCACTTATTTACCGACCTTACTGATATAGGCTACAACCTGTGGCTCACTTATTTACGAACCTTACTGATATAGACTACAAGATGTGGTTCACTTATTTACCAACCTTATTGATATAGGCTACTCTCTGTGGTTCACTAAATTATCGACCTTACTGATATATGCTACAAGCTGTGACTCACTTATTTACCGACCTTACTGATATAGGCTACTCGTTGTGGCTCACTTATTTACTGAACTTACTAATATACACTACAAGATGTGGCTCACTTATTTACCAACCTTATTGATATAGGCTACTCGCTGTGGTTCACTAAATAACCGACCTTACTGATGTATGCTACAACCTGTGGCTCACTTATTAACCGACCTTACTGATATAGGCTAATCGTTGTGGCTCACTTATTTACCGACCTTACTAATATAGGCTACAGGCTGTGGCTCACTAATATACCGACCTTACGGATATTGATTACTCGCTGTGGCTCACTAATTAACTGTCCTTAGTGATATTGATTACTCGCTGTGGCTCACTTATTAAGTGTCCTCAGTGATATAGGCTACAAGCTGTGGCTCACTTATTTACCGACCTTATTGATATAGGCTACAGGCTGTGACACACTAATATACCGACCTTACGGATATTGATTACTCGCTGTGGCCCACTTATTTACTAGCCTTAGTGATACAGGCAACTTTAATTAAACTGTGATTTATTGTGATTCCCTGAAACTGAAATTTCTATAGCTAAATGACAATTTAGAATAGTTTATAGTTGTCGTTGTATTTTATCGTTAAAGCACAATAAGTGTTTGGTTCTTATTTGTATATATTTGTTTATGTTTATATATATTGCCCGAACCTTTAGACTCTTAACAAGGATCCAAATCAGATCCATTATAGCCTTAAACCCCCGCTCGAAAACGTTACTCATGCATGGGGGCATTACCCATATAACCTTCCACAACTGGCAAACATTCAATGCCAAAAGTCCAAAAGTGAGGCTTTAACAAGGGATGTACATAAAGTTATACTATAATCTGGATATATTCTGCATTTTAATTTTAAATCAAATGTTTCCACTCAAAATGAAACAAATAGCTTTTACTCAATACAGGTCATGACCAACATTTTCAATTTTAGAGGTTGACAGGTATGGTTAAGCTATCTTCGATTATAGCAATTTATATTTGGTATTGATATAATCTTGTGAGAAAGCATTTTACATATATTTAGGTTTTAGTTCAAATTCATTGTTGAGCCACAAAATAAGAGAAAAGAAGAGTCTGTCATAGATGAAATGAAGACATTCGATGGTGGGCGCCAAGATCCCTCTGGTTCCACTCAAAACGAAACAAATAGCTTTGTCGAGGATACATTTAAAATGTTTCTTGTTTCTTTTGCCATCGAGCTATGAGGCCAGTGGTCTCTTGTTATTTTACTCAATACAGGTCATGACCAACATTTTCAATTTTAGAGGTTGACAGGTATAGTTAAGCTATCTTCGATTATAGCTATTCATATTTGGTATTATTATAATCTTGTGAGAAAGCACTTTACATATATGTAGGTTTTATTTCAAATTCATTGTTGAGCCACAAAATAAGAGAAAAGAACAGTCTGTCATAGATGAAATGAAGAACGTTCGATGGTGGGCGTCAAGATACCTCAGGTATCTTTAGCTGATTATGCATCAGTAAATATTTATACATTTTATGATATTATAAACATAATACCAAAGTTATAATGCTCAAGACGTCAATTAGACTTCAGTAGTTGAGCTCCAATTTGTATGATATGTTTACATTTTCATTACAAAACAGCAGACATACAGAGTCGGACTAAGATTTATATGTACAGCCATGGAACATATATATTTTTCACTCATGTTATTTTCTTCTTTGTTTTATATACAACCAATAATTTTTTAATGCTGGTAAAATCCAGAATTTTGCAAATTTGTACAAATTTATGGTAGATCTAGGACAATTTCATATTTCTAAAATATATATGCATTTTTACATTATCAAGTTTATTTACAGAAATGACAGTATTTTTCTCACCAAATAATTTTGTAAATTCTGTGATTTTTCTTTCAGTCTAATGAAATATGTCAAAAAGTAATTTTATCCTCCACAGATTCATTATTTTCTCAAAATAAACATAAACTTAAACATATATAAACATATAAATAAAGTATATCTAAATTTCAAAATGATTAAAAAATATTAATTCAATGTTCTTCATGTAAACTTAAAATATATGAAATATTGCTTTAATTAGTGGATACTGTGTGCATTTAAAAATTGTTGGATTTATATAAAACAAAGAAGAAAATAACATAAGTGACAAATATTTATGTACCATGGATGTAGAACTATCACGACTCTCAACAGCTTTAAAAATGTTGCATTATTCAGTTCCCTTTATTCCCTAATTTTTTTAAAGAAAAACGTTCGTTCAACAACCTTAAAATTACATTGTTATTTGGTATGTAAAACGGAGTAATAAATGTAGATCGAGGTCTCAAATATGAATTGGGTTAAAAAAATAAACATCGGGTCGAACTGATTCAAAACACCCGTTGTAACGATGACCAATGTAAATACATCAACCAAAAACAACCTGGCTGGCTTGACTTTAAAACTCTATTATTGGCAGGAATCATGCAATCGCTAGTTGCGTAGATATATGTGCTATCCGACCATCGAGTAAACTGGTCTTTTATTCTCTTACGAATGAACAGAATTACAGCACACCAGGAAAGCATCTTACTCGATGTCAGATATTAACGATTAAATCGTGAATGTCTCTATAATTACTTCCGCGAGTAAGCTTAAAACCTTTAATAATCTATCAGATAGGTAAAAATTCATGTTTTATGAATAAAAAGGAAACGATGATCGATTTAAGTTTCTAAATAACGCGAATTAAAAAGTCAAAATCGGTAAAGCTGAACTGAGGGAATTCCCCTTTTTCAATAGGTGACTATAATACTTCATCACAACATTTTTGACTGTCTTCGTTGTTGGATTTTAGTTTCAGTGAGTTTTCAAATTAAAAGAAACAGTGTCCTAGTTCAGGAATTATAAGGAGAGAGTATGTGAATGAAACAAGATTAAAACTAGACACAAAGAAGTATTTTACTGGTTGAATCTCAGGTAACTACTGCCTAAAGCGCAAGTAGTAGTTCGGCATATCCTATGGCACATTGATTTTTGAACGGGGAAGCTGACGATGCTTAACTGAGTACACGGAAACACGAGGAGTTCTGACCCTGTCATAGCAATAAGGCCTTGCCTTTAACACTACCCGGGCTAGAAAATTTTTCTAAGTATGAATCATGAATAACCGTTACGCTTTTCCCGTTATTCCATTCCGTACAGTTTTTTCGGAATAGTTAGTGTTCAAATCATGTGACCTCAACAGAATGTTGGGCAAGATTGCTTCAGGTTTCGTAATATTTACATTGAGAACATTCAATGATATCTTGTCTCAGTTCTTCTCCTGGGATTTAATTGTTGATAGAGGTTGGAATCTTTTCTTGTAATGACTACAAGTGCCGTCAATTCCTTGTAGTCTGCTTTTCACACAAGATAAAATGTTTAACGGAAAGTTCCGTAAAGTTGCATACTATTATGACAAATGGTAACAGAAAGAATCAACTCCAAAAAGGTCTATTGACCCATACCAGTAGGAAAAATTACCCGTTTTCCAAATAACTTTTTTACGGATCTAAAAGGCACGGTGATATTTTTCGACAAAGAAAAAAGACCCAGGATTTTCTATAGTAAATAACCCAAATATATTTTCAAAATAGAAAAATATAAATATCCAAAAGCTAATAATGACCATTTAGTAGACTAAAATTATAGCTATATATACATGGCAATTGTATGGTGTTTGCAAGCAAGTCGACAAGGGATGCTTACTCCTCCATGGCACCTGATCCCATCTCTTGGTTTCCAGAGGTCCGTGTTTGTCCATTTTTACCAGATTTGTACCTATATCCTGGACATTCTATTGATTTATACTTTGGTATCTGAGATTGTTTATATTTTTATGGCTTTAGAAGTTTACAACGCGCAATGACGATCCTACTAATAGTATGTCCTTTTAAGGTTCCTCTAAAGCAACTACTAATTGAAACGACAATTCTCTTTCCTGTCATATAAACAACTGAAAAATCCGATATAGTGATTCACAAATTTGCCATGAACTGTAAACAAACAGTATAGGTAGCCCCATCGTCGTAAAACCACGGTCCGGATTGGCTATATTTTTTTTCATACCCCTAGTTTCATGTACCCCAAATCACTCGTGCATATTTTTCTTATTATGAAACCTCAACCAATTCGAGTAAACGGTGCTCGCGCATTCGTCGGCTAATCAAATCGAGGCTAGTAAACAACTACAGAATTGAATTAGATCAAAAGACTTCGCGATACCTTCCGTTGCCGATCACCGTTGTGATTGGATAATTGAACACACTCCTTTTATAAATATTCATTAGCTACGAGTGATTTCGGGTACATGAAACCACGGGTAGGCAAGTGCATAGCGATTCCGGACTGTGATTTTACTGACGACTATTAGTGTGCCCATCTATATAAACATTTATGCAGGGTTCTAAATCTCTTTGTTTTCGAAACCAAAATCAAATCGCCTAAAGCGGATATGTTCAAATTTTAGGTAATAAAAGAATAACGACATTAAATTTACACTGACAAGAATAACCATTCTTTCTTGTTATCCTACCTACGAGTATCTAGTGGGGAATATGAAAATTTTCTTCCCATAAAAATTGTCATAACCATAATTTGAGCAGAATCATGCGCAAGATAATCAAAAGGTTAATCCGCCTGTCACATTTTGTGAATTGGACAATACTTAGGCCTGCCAAGTACTTCTGAAGTCAATTCATTTCCACAGATAGTTGTATGTCAATTCAATACCAAATGACATTATGGTAATAACCTTGTTGCTAAATACAGGTATACCTTCGTAAATAATTCTACAATCAAACAGGCAATGGGCACGAATGAGTTAATCGATGGGCACGAGTCAGCTAAAACATGGGTACGAGTCAACCAATTCACTTAGTTACGAGTTGTGATGGATACAAGATGACAATAAACTATATGTTGAACTTTTCATCTGAGGTTGCCTTGAATATTACGCAACTCCGTTTGTCATTTTTAATCTTTAATCTCAGATTACTTGAAAACAGAGAATCACTCAGAAGCGTAATTAATGGGAAGATAATAACTTTATATAACCTTTTTGCAAAGCGTATTACCATTTAAAACCAAATTAACAACCTTACTGAGCGTAAATCGCCGGTCATGGGACTTTAAATAAAGAGAAATCAAATTCGCTTATGCGAATTATACTACAAAGTGTAGAGAAAAAAAATAACAAAATTTTAAAAGCATAGATGTTTTATTTCTGATATTCGATCGAATTAATGGTACATACTTATCTCTTTACGTGATTCTGAAATAAACTTTGTAAGTCTAAGGCACGGATATAAGAAATACTGGCTTTTAATGTTACTTATATAAATTCACTGGCAATTTGTTCTGGAGGGAAACAGGGAAAGTCTATCAAATTATTTTCGTTTCATCAAATAGAAAAATAATATTTATCTTTGTATTATAGGTTATCTACACAAATGCAAAAATACAGATGTCTACATAATTAAAAACCATGAATGAAACTACATATATATATATATAAACAAGCAACTAAACACTGGTAAATGTTATACAAATTGTTACACGTCACTGACGTCCAAGTTATACACAAGTCATACATGACAGTAAATTAGACACAAAAATAGCACCTGGACTGAGTATTTGACCAACCGGAGGGTATTTGCCTGAGAAACAATTACTACTTATATTATTATTTCGTTTCCATGACGATATTAAACTTGCAAACTAAAATATCGTTACTTCTTATGACATTCTAAATAAAGTACCAATAACGACAGTCAATATACCTACGTATGTCTAACTAGTCATCTATATTAGATCTTATGAATAACACAGGCATCACACCTGTCACGATCGCTGAACAACTAACTGCCTGCCTATCTGTAGATAGTTATCTGTCTAAAATCAAATGAATAACCCAATCTTAACAAAATAACCCTATTCACTCACAAAATAAGGAATTTCAATTGTCCTTATATACCAAATATCATAGAAACGTTATCTTTCATAGACATTAACTGATTAACATAAACTTGCTTGTTCCTGTTCTTCAATATAATTGTTAGAGAATTGAGTTGTTATGATTCAAACGCCATCAACCGATTCCGTCATTTGTGTAAGGTATCAATCTATATACTTTACCAGAATCTTAACTTACAAAACACTAATCATAATTCTCCAGTCCAAAAATCAACAATTCTAGAGTAAAACATCAAACACATTTAGACATGACAGAGTTGACTGTTAGGTCCTTCATCTTGTCAACTGACAAGCTTTCAGACATGTTAAATTGCATAATGAATAATATCTTTTTTTTCTTCTGTAAAGAAATATCAAACATAAAATGGAGTTCATACATCCGCAAAAATGGTTTTGGATAAAACTTGAATTTTACATAAAATTCCAGAGAGGTAATAACAAACACTGTTTAAAACATTATCATAAAAGCAAAACAACTAGAGGCTGCAGAGAATATATAACTTAAAAGTAATGATAGAAACATTGGCTGTAAGCACCATGGATTTAATATATTAATATCATTGTTTTCCTGGATTTTGAAGTAGAAAACCGGTTTATCATACAAATATACATAAATGGTATGGAATTGCTGTTGGTTCATTGATAAAAGAATGTTAATACAAACTTACATGCCCATAAATAAGTCAAATAATATAAAGAAAATGGATTTACTGAATGCATCATAACATGTGATTATCGGGACAAAGAGGCCTTAAAAGGGGGAAAATATAGCAGTTCAAAAGAGAAAAAATGTGTCTTACTAAAATTTAAAAGTTATAATTCGATAATGTATGTACCAATGCTTCTAAGAAATTTATCAAAAAGCATGTTTTCTCCCTAAGAAGGCCTCAAAACTGACCGGAAGCTTCTTCCCCTTTTTATATGATAATGAGACATATATATACACACACTGCAATTTACAATAACCAGGCATGTCCTGATCCAGTATACGCGTAGCTAAAATTGACAATATATTTGTACACTACTATCCTCTTGTGAAGAAATCTAAATATTCAAAAAATACAAACAAGTAAATAACCTCCATGTAAAGAGAGTCGTATCAAACAAAACAAATTTACTTTTTGCATAGATGTTATTTTTTTTTAGTCACTGAAGTTTGATCACTTTTTGTTCATACATGGCCGGACATTATAGCCACCCGCAGCATCCTCCGGTATACGTAATGGTCCTTTGCCTTGTAGTTTGATATTAGAGATGCATCCACTATAATTATCGTTGTATCTATTTGATGTCATGGTGGTGACTGAAGGTACTCCACCTGTGAAGAAAAATTTAAGGACGTAAAATTTTAGAATATGCCTTAAACATCAAAAGTTTTGTGCTAAGTGTGAATGACATATAAAGAACGTGACAATTGCATCAAGGTAGTATACCGATATGTGTAAAAAATATCAATAGAATTACATCAAATCTATGTCATTTTGAGCAGGAAAAACCCAAAAGTATGTCAATTGGTGTAAAAAAAAAAAATATATATGTCAATTTGTGGACGAAATCAAATACATTTAGATGTACATTTTTATAAAGATCTGAGCAACTTTCACATATTTCATGCTTCAAAGGTTTCCATACAACTACAGATGTACAGAAAATTCTAAATAATAAAAAAGAATGTCAATTAGTGGAAAAAAAGATGAAGGAATTCTAATACCAGTGTGAAAAGGATTTAAAAAACCACTAATAAAACAATGATATTTAAAATGCCACATACCGATATATACATTTCCTGGTGCATTCAACATTTGTAATATTCCCTTTGATGTTCCAGATACAGCATCTGTTAGTTTATTGTCAATGATTAATGTTCCTTGACGTCCGAGTCTTTTTGTCGTTATTGTGTGAGAGTAACCATCATTCACCCGTTGTCTTGACCTGATGTTTGCTGGACCAGTTCCTAATTCATATCTGATTTAAAAGAGAACAGAACTACATGATATCAAGATATCTAAACCAGATATCACTTTATAACAATATCAGATAAGGCCTCATTAGTTTCCCGAGCCCTTGCTCTAGTCACAAATCCTTTAATTCAGACGTCATGAGTTTAACAATTTTCTATTACATATAAATGTATAAGGAGAATAAAAATGATAAAAAAAATTTAAATTCAAATCCCATTTTGTTACAGTGGTTTAGTTGTTATGGTATCTAAGTTATTCAACAATGACACCATCCCTGGAGAACCAATTAAAAGTCAATCATCCCGCCACCACCCCTAGAGAAGCAATTACGAAACATTCATCCCGCCACCATCCCTAGAGAAGCAATTAAAAAACAGTTATCCCTCCATCATCCCTAGAAAAGCAATTAAAAGACAATCATCCCTCCACTACCCCTAAAGAAGCAATTACAAGGCAGTCATCCCTCCACTACCCCTAGAGAAGCAATTACAAGGCAGCCATCCCTCCACCACCCCTAGAGAAGCAATTACAAGGCAGCCATCCCTCCACAACCCCAAGAGAAGCAATTAAAAGACAATCATCCCTCCACTACCCCTAGAGAAGCAGTTACAAGGCAGCCATCCCTCCAACACCCCTAGAGAAGCAATTACAAGGCAGTCATCCCACCGCCACCACCCCTAGAGAAGCAATTACAAGGTAGTCATCCCACCACCACCCCTAGAGAAGCAATTACAAGGCATTCATTCCGCCACCACCCCTAGAGAAGCAGTTTAAAAACAATTATCCCACCACCATCCCCAAAGATGCAATTAAAAGACAATCATCCCTCCACCACCCCTAGAGAAGCAATAACAAGGCAGCCATCCCTCCACCACCCCTAGAGAAGCAATAACAAGGCAGCCATCCCTCCACCACCCCTAGAGAAGCATTTAAAAGACAATCATCCCTCCACCACCCCTAGAGAAGCAATTACAAGGCAGCCATCCCTCCACCACCCCTAGAGAAGCAATTACAAGGCAGCCATCCCTCCACCACCCCTAGAGAAGCAATTAAAAGACAATCATCCCTCCACCACCCCTAGAGAAGCAATAACAAGGCAGTCATCCCGCCACCACCCCTAAAGAAGCAATTACAAGACATTCATCCCATCACCACCCCTAGAGAACCAATAACAAGGCAGTCATCCTGCCACCACCCCTAAAGAAGCAATTACACGGCATTCATACCGCCACCACCCCTAGAGAAGCAATTAAAAGATAATCATCCCTCCCCACCCCTAGAGAAGCAATTACAAGGCAGTCATCCTGCCACCACCCCTAGAGGAGCAATTAAAAGACAATCATCCCTCCCCACCCCTAGAGAAGCAATTACAAGGTAGTCATCCCACCACCACCCCTAGAGAAGCAATAACAAGATAATCATCCCTCCACCACCCCTAGAGAAGCAAATCCTTTCTTACCTGAACACAACGTAGCCATCTTGAAGACCTATTGACAAGAAATCACCTGACTGTAAACTTTGATCTGGTGCTGATTCACCTTTCCACAACAACAAACCGTTAGGGCTGGTGGTTTTAACAGAGAGGCTTATTACTTCTTCAGTTTTACCCGGACTTAAAGGAAACAGATCTTTGCTAAATTCTACATAACCATTTCTGTTTACTTCAATACTGTCTCCAAGCTGCACGCCTGGAATGAACATTTCATAGGTATTAATGTTAATTTCACAAAGTTGCTCCACATTCATAGAAAGTAAAGGATCATATGTAATAGTATTCATATTTTGTATACATTAGTAAACAGATATTTTCTATAAATCTAGATAGATTTCTTGGTTGTTTAGCTACTTTTTTCTAGTCTTGTATTTTTATTCTAGACATATATATCAAAATGAATGAAATTGAAGTCATATGTCTCATGGATAATAAAAGTGAACTGTGTAGGTAACAAACAGTGACACAGTTTCTTTAAGAGTTTGATCTTATCAGTGACAATCTGTTACAGGTCACCTTTAAAACATCTTCAATCTTAATAATACTATTTATAGACACTAATACTTACTGGCCTGACAATGGTCTCCCATATATCCAAGTGGGCAGTCACATCGATACCCAGTACTTGTTATACTACAGACACCATTATTCTTACATGGACGTTGCTCGGTGCAAATGTTTATCTTAATTTCACAATTTGTTCCTGTGTGCGATTTTGGACAGATACACCGATACTCTTTGGCCGAGACATTTTGACAAACTCCATTGTTTTTACATGGTTTCCTATTGCAGATGTCCTTCTCTCCACAGTCTCTAACATTCAAGGTCTCCAGAGCATTTCTAACTAAACCAATCTTCAATGCATTTATTGTAACCTAAAGGAAAATATAAGCATTAAATTTGTGGTTCATAATATGCTTTGTTTCTGTTGTACTTCTAATTTACATCTTGCCAAGCTCTGCAAAGTTTTTAAGTGAAACACAGTACAAAACTTGACCTGAGTCCAAAGTCACCAAATTTACTCAATACTCAAGCTAATTATTTCATTATTTTGATTATATAATCGCTTGTAAAACTTTTGAGTTTGAGTGATAGGCAAACATATTTTTACTATTGCTCATTCACTGACACATATATTTTTGCAACACTTATGATTTTGAGTTGGTAAAGGAACATTCAATATTTGTTTTAAAATTATCACCCCTTAGTATCTTTTCCTTTGTCTTAGACCAGTTTATTATAGTCTGTAGGGTTAAAATGGTTAAATTGGTCTCATGCTTGATATTGACCAGGAATCTAGACTGCCATTGTGAGGTGAACACTCTAAACAAGTGAATCACTGCATCAAAGTTATTTGATAGAAATCAATTTATTGTATACAGTGATATTCAATGATAAACCAAAATCATATGCTCTAGGACATACGAAGCACAGCTTAATACACAGAGACAAATCAACACCTACTTATCCACACACAACAGCAATTAATTCATATTGGATACAAAATGTCTCCATATGAGTGAAAGATTCTTGAGTGGGACGTTAAACAACATAAAACACAAACAAACAAACAATATTGGATACAATTAAAACAAGAATTCAAAATCACAAAATTTAAACCATCAAAACAGAAACTTGTTATTTACACATACCTCAGCTATGCAGCCAACAAATCCATCGGTAATATCAATGTCTGATGGGATCTTCTTACTGGGGTCAGTTCCACCAATATACAACATTGTCTTAAGGTCAAGGCCGATGGTAGTACCTGGGGAAGTGGCTGAAAGTGAAGATATAATGATCAAATATATGTACATGTATATCATATGACACAGACACAGACACAGACGTGTATATATATATATATATATATATATATATATATATATATATATATATACAGTAAAACCTGCCATAGCAGCCACCTTTATATAAGGATTACCTTTTTTTCAAGGCCCTTGACTGCATACCTCAACTAAATTGAACCTGTGTATAACACCTGCACATAAAGGTAAATATTTTCTGGTTCCTAGGGTGGACCCTATATACACATTCACTGTATATTATATACATATATATATATATATATATACCTAGTTTACATATATGTATATATTATATATATAATTATATATTTTATGTGTGTGTTTATATAAAGTTATATACATTTATATATACAAAACATATACAATAACTAGAGAATACATCAAAGTTATATCTATGAGTTTACATGTCTGTTTATTGACAGAATTATTGTAATTTTATATATAATAAAGTTATAACATTTACTTTGGAGGCATATTCAATAGACTGGAGAATAAATCAAAGTTATATCTATGAGGTATTATTTAATATTCACATAAACTTGTAATTAAGGTACAAAAACCAGAAGTCAATGATTGCAAAATAAACAGATCAACAAGATGTATGTAAGACTGACACCTCTGTGATCAAACGAGAGAGAGAGAGAGAGAGAGAGAGAGAGAGAGAGAGAGAGAGAGAGAGAGAGAGAGAGAGAGAGAGAGAGAGAGAGAGAGAGAGAGAGAGAGAGAGAGAGAGAGAGAGAGAAATTGGTTGCTGATTAAGTTGGTCAAATTTTATTTGATAATTTTTTTTCTAATTAAATAATAAATTATAATAATAAATGAATTACAAAGTATAGACATAACAATGATAATTCTGGTGTTGAATTTTATCTGAAACAAAAGTGTTAGGCATGTGTTATTAAAACAAGCAAATTCTATGATACTATATGTAGATATCAATCACTGCATTAACCAATCAGAAACTATGTAACACAAACACTTGCAATATATCTAAGCTGCTAGTACTGTAACTACACCAAGCCCCCTTAATCCTGTTATTCTTTCCAAATATATTCATTTAGCAGTTAATCGAATTACGGTTCAAGTAGCACAACAATTAAACTGATTCTTAATATCAACATGAATGCTGAAAAAAAGTTCGCTAAATACATGCAACATACATAACCTGTGATTTTTTTATCGATATATACATGTAATCCTTTGTATTACAATGTTAGGTTTTCGATTTGCTGTTATTTTGAGGTTCAGTGCTAAAACAGTCATGATAGTGCTGTTACATTCTTATGAGTCACCTCTCAAATGCTGTTATAATAAAATTGAGATTGAATATGTTGATCGTGGTTCTGCTGTTAGCATTGCATGTTGTAGAGTTGTGCTTGAGATTATGAAATAAATGTAAGCTATGAAGTATTATGCTGTTTTTATCTACTTCTATAGTGCTGCAATAAAAATACTAGACTATCTAAACACTAGTAATAGTAAAAACTATCAATTAGATGCCTGCTAAAATGTAAGGAGTCATTATTTCCAAAGGAATTTACATTTGGACAACTATGCTGTTATTCTGTAATTCTTCAGGACTGTAATGAAAATACTGGTTACAGGACTTGTAAAATTATCAAATACTTAAGGGAAGAAGGGTACCCAAACTTAGCATAAAATTTTTCTTATTTTTTGCATACTTATTCATAATGAATGTATGAATTAATAGAATGAATAATCTGGCACATTTGCGGGTATATAAGGGATATTTACATGTGAAAGAGTTATGCCCCTTTCCAGAATTTTGATTCTTTTCATCAACTGTTCTATTCATTATTAAAAAGCAGTCATTTATATATAAAAATCATATTTATCTAGCTTACTTGGTAAAATCTGATCAAACGCCATGATATCAATGTGTTTTTATGCTTTTATTAGAGCTGGTGGATAAAGAGGACGAAAGATTGAAAACTGTTACCCCCAAAATACCAAATTTTTATAACACTTAAATTTTAAATTTGGTCACTGTAAAAAATTTAATGATCAAATTTTAAAAACATTTTCTGTATATGATCAATTCAGAATGGTTAACAATTATTTAGAGTCAATAAAACAAGTTGTGGGTATATAGCAAAGAAATAACACCTTGAAGTATGCTGAAATTGAGTAATTTTTAACCAAAAAATTCTTTAAGAAAGACTTTACCACCATTTGACCTTAAGTACGACCTTGAACATGACCTTGATTGGGCATTGCACCGTATTACAATGAACCTTTCCTGTAAGTTTCACAAAATTATCATAAACAATAAGAAAGTAATGATAATTTATGTCAAAATGTGACTGTACCCAGAGAAACAGACAGCGGGACAAAAGATGCCAGACAATGTGAAGCTGTGTTTCAGAGCTGACACATAAATACATGACTGTTAAAATAATTTAGTCACAAAAACAACTTAATTTACTTCTTGATGTGAATTAACATTTCTTTTGTGGACAAGTTTGTGCCGTCTGTCATTTTTGTTTAGATTGCCAACATCAGTTCCAGTTTATATTAATATATTGACATTCTGGTCATGTGACCAGGTGCCCTTCTTCCCCTTAAACAGATACATAATTTTTACATTTAACAGTTTATCAAGGACACTTGTACTATAATCAATTACATTTGTACTTCCATATTGCTATACATATATTTGTATGTGTGAGTGCTTGTGTAAGAGTGCATGTGCGTCTATGAGTGCTTGTGCATCTATAAGTGCATGTGTGTATGAGTGCTTGTGCATCTATGAGTGCTTGTGTGCCTATAAGTGTTTGTGTGTCTATGAGTGCTTGTGTGTATGAGTGCTTGTGTTTCTGTAAGTGCTTGTGTGTCTATAAGTGCTTGTGTGTATGAGCGCTTGTGTGTATGAGTGCTTGTGTTCCTGTAAATGTTTGTGCATCTATGAGTGCTTGTGCATCTATGAGTGCCTGTACATCTATAAGTGCTTGTGCCTATGAGTGCTTGTGTGTCTATAAGTGCTTGTGTGTATGAGTGCTTGTGTTTCTGTAAGTGCTTGTGCATCTGAGTGCTTGTGCATCTGTGAGTGCTTGTACATCTATAAGTGCTTGTGTGTCTATAAGTGCTTGTGTGTATATGAGTGCTTGTGAATCTATGAGTGTTTGTGTGTCTATGAGTGCTTGTGCATCTATGAGTGCTTGTGTGTCTATGACTGCTGGTGTCTATGAGTGCTTGTGTGTATATGAGTGCTTGTGTGTCTATAAGTGCTTGTGTGTATGAGTGCTTGTGTTTCTGTAAGTGCTTGTGCATCTGAGTGCTTGTGCATCTGTGAGTGCTTGTACATCTATAAGTGCTTGTGTGTCTATAAGTGCTTGTGTGTCTATGACTGCTGGTGTCTATGAGTGCTTGTGTGTATATGAGTGCTTGTGTGTCTATAAGTGCTTGTGTGTATGAGTGCTTGTGTTTCTGTAAGTGCTTGTGCATCTGAGTGCTTGTGCATCTGTGAGTGCTTGTACATCTATAAGTGCTTGTGTGTCTATAAGTGCTTGTGTGTATATGAGTGCTTGTGAATCTATGAGTGTTTGTGTGTCTATGAGTGCTTGTGCATCTATGAGTGCTTGTGTGTCTATGACTGCTGGTGTCTATGAGTGCTTGTGTGTATATGAGTGCTTGTGTGTCTATACATGCTTGCATGTCTATGAGTGCTTGTGTGTCTGAGTGCTTGTGCATCTATAAGTGCTTGTGTATCTATGAGTGCTTGTGTGTCTATGAGTGCTTGTGTGTCTATGAGTGTTTGTGTGTTGGAATGCTTGTGTGTCTATGAGTGCTCATTAACTCATCCATCCCTGAAAACTTTTTTTGACTAGTCTGAGTATTTGATTTTCAGAAGAGTCTATTGTTTTTCAGGGGCTTTGAGCTAAACTATAAATTATATATAGATATACTTAAATATACTTCCTTTTCAAAATGAGAGAAATAAAAAGGAAATAACACTATGAGGGCCAGTGGATATATTTATATTTAAGTTATACATGTCCATTTTTATCTAATTGACAGGATTAGATATACCAAGTTAATTATAAAAACTGATCAAGGTGTATATTTACATGAAATGACATGGAATTGATTATATTTTGTATATACATCCAGGTATCATTAACACTACAATATACAGGTATGTTTACAGGTATCAACCCAATATATATATATGTTTACAAGTGTATGTATATGCAGATCAATGAAGCAACCAAACATGCATTTGTTTTAGTAATTTAATATCATTACTTATGCAGATATATGCAAATATTTACATATGCATGATTTCTATGATTATGGTTTTGCTTTAATGAGTTATCACCCTAGAGCATGAGATAAAAGTATGCTCATGAAAATAACAGCAAATGTCAACAAAGTGACTGTGTATTATTGTGTGCAAAAAGCTACCCTCACCATAAACAGGCTGTCAGCTATAAGCTATAGTGATGTCACAGACTATGAAAAACCATGACAACTTCCACGAAGTTGATCAGATGAAACGAAGCAAATCATAAATGTCAATGATATAGGAATGATTGGATGACAAAAGTGCCAATAGTTTTGTGGAAAGAGTGTGATGAAAAATGGTCCATCATAAATACTGGAGTATCCCATAGCAACAAGTTAATATCTAACACCTTTTTTAAAACTCTCTCCATTACTTATAATTACATCTCTCAACTACCCTAGGTTCTTTGAAAGCTTGATGTCAGGGTATTCTGAATAGATACACTTTATCTAGATATGTTCCTATCTAGATGTTAGATATGTTCCTATCTAGATGTTAGATATGTTCCTATCTAGATGTTAGATATGTTCCTATCTAGATGTTAGATATGTTCCTATCTAGATGTTAGATATGTTCCTATCTAGATGTTAGATATGTTCCTATCTAGATGTTAGATATGTTCCTATCTAGATGTTAGATATATTCCTATCTAGATGTTAGATATGTTCCTATCTAGATGTTAGATCCTATCTAGATGTTAGATATGTTCCTATCTAGATGTTAGATATATTCCTATCTAGATGTTAGATATGTTCCTATCTAGGTGTTAGATATGTTCCTATCTAGATGTTAGATATGTTCCTATCTAGATGTACATGATACACTAATAGATCAGGATAATGTATATGTAAACCACATAGGAAGCAAGTGACATAGGATATAGCTGCTTCAACATTATAGATAGTATGGCTTTCAAATGGGTCACCATCACGTATAAATCCCTAGCATACACCTTATACATGTATACAGTAAATGAATTTTTATGTTCCAGATATGAGTCAACCAGTGTCTGACAACTAAAATTACAAAGAACGTTTTGTATAAGGCAAAAGAACACGATAAATAAGAAATAGAATGAGAGATATTTTACATATATCAGTAAAACGAACTCAACAGACAACAGTAAATTCACTGAAAGTTGTAAACAAGAAAGTCAGAGCAAGTGAAAACATTCTGAAAGTCCGAGCAGTAAGAACATTCTCAAATTTGATTTTCAATGAAAGTAGAAGTAATGTGTCACATCACCTATCAAACATGTTGGAGAGAGTATATGATATCACAATTGAGAGATGTCAGAGAAAGCGTATGATATGACGATGGAGACAATAGAGATAGCATATGATATGATGATGGAGACAACAGAGATAGCATATGATATGACGATGGAGACAATATAAAAAGCATATGATATGATGATGGAGACAATAGAGATAGCATATGATATGACGATGGAGACAATAGAGATAGCATATGATATGACGATGGAGGCAATAGAGATAGCATATGATATGAAGATGGAGGCAATAGAGATAGCATATGATATGAAGATGGAGACAATAGAGATAGCATATGATATGATGATGGAGGCAATAGAGAGGGCATATGATATGACAATGGAGACAATAGAGATAGCATATGATATGATGATGGAGACAATAGAGAGGGCATACAATATCATGTAGGAGACAACAGAGAGAGCACATGATATGACAATGGAGATGACAGAGCATATGGTATCATGGAGATGACACAGAGAGCTGAGCATATGACATGACGATGGAGATGATAGCATATGACATGACGATGGAGATTATAGAGAGAGCATATGACATGACGATGGAGATGGAAACCATCAAGGAGAGCTGATATAATGAGTTGACAATATAAATGGAGAAACAATATAATAAAAGGACAAAATGGAGCAAGCACCTTATGTCCACCAAAGGAGTTTATTTCATCCAAGCATGGATACCTATATACAGACCTTACATTTGTATATTTATTTTGTAGTTCAAATTATACTGTTACTTTTAAACCATACTATTATATCTATTAAGTGAAAAATATACTGCATACTGTTACTTTTAAACCATACTATTATATCTATTAAGTGAAAAATATACTGCATTGTCTAAAAAAAAATCTGCCCCCATTCTGGATACACAGGAAAGAAAGATTACTAGACATTTAGACAAATTTTGAGTTCTGTAAATAAATAAAAGCTATGTTAATCATTAAATCCCAAATTATAGGATTTATAATAAACATTAATCTTCTAAATGACTGTTGTAAAATTAAAATCTGTGAGCAATTAGAAAGAACATAAATTAATATGAAAATAAAATTTTGACACTTAAACCTCAGAATCTGTGAAATGAAAAAATGTTTATGGTATCCACACAATGGATAAGAAAAACCGATAATAAAATTACAAGACAAGCAATCAAACACCAAGAAATGACAAAAAGCATGTGAATGACTGTGAATGGCAGCAAAAAGAAGCATTTCAGTGACTCTGATTTACCTCGCTTGTAACGGTAACGATACCGTCTACGCAAATAGTAGTTGTAATAGTTGTTGCGTATATTACTGTAATAACTCCATGGCCACACTGTATTTAGACAGTAATAAAGATATGTGTAAAAGGTTATGTAATTGTTTATAAGATGCATAAAATTAAAGCATAATATATGATACAGGTATAACTACTAATGATTAATCAACATTCATTAATAAGAGTTATTCCCCTTTGCAATAGTTGCCGCATGACCCTTTCATTGCGCATAACAGAATGGACTATTCATATATGCATATATAAAGCCAATTCTAAGTCCTAGATAGAGCGGTTTCAAAGGTTGAGTCCCTCCTCCCAAAGAGTAGAAAAACAACGTTCATTCTGATTGGATATTGGTTCCATATTATCATTATATTTGAAATCAAATGTCATCAAATGTAACAAAAAACACCAATATAAAATATGTATGTTTATGATGAAACCAGTCTAATATATTGATGTTTATGATGGAACCAGTCTAATATATTTATATTTATGATGGAACCAGTCTAATATATTTATGTTTATGCTTAAACCAGACTAATATATCTATATTGAGGCTGAAACCAGTTTAATATATCTATCTTTAGTATGCTGGAACTGGTCTAATTAACTTATGTTTGTGCTGGAACCAGTACTATGTTTATGCTGAAATCAGTCTAATAGAGAGCACAACAAAGCGAACTTTATGATTAGAAATGACCCAAAATGCAATATTATACTTTAGTTTCATTTAATTTCTTCATAAACACTGAAAAGTCACTCTAAAAAGGTTTTGTAAGGAGGTACTTATCTACTGTACTAGCAAACATTATGCAGACTAAGTTCATGGTAATACGTTCTAAATATATGACATCATTATTTAACAGTTACATCGTTTTGCGGGAAAGGTGTTACCCTACCAGGATTGGAAAGATTCTCCAAGAATATTTTTTCCCAAAAGTGTAAAAGAAGGGGCTGCGCTCTCATTCAAGGCAATGCCTTAGTTCATATTATGTTTATGTTATGCTTAAACCAGTCTAATAAATTTATGTTATGCTGGAACCAGTCTAATAAATTTTTGTTATGCTGGAACCAGTCTAATAAATTTATGTTATGCTGGAACCAGTCTAATATATTCATGTTATGCTGGAACTTGTCCTTTATCTTTTATATAATTATGTAAATAGTGGAACTAGTCTGATATATATGTTTTCACTTCTTTGTTAATATATTCAAATTAGAAGTCCTTTTAATTTTAAAATATTTCATCTGAAAGTATGAGGCTACATACAATTACAGCTTTTACATGTACTCAAGTAATATTAACAAATGCTAAATGCCATAAGAATGACCAATTACTTAATTTATTTATTTTTGTTGTGTAACAAAATGGATACTTAAAATAAATGATAGAGAACAAATTAGTATGAAACATATACTACAACCTTGAAAAAGTGAAAGTAAAATAGCACAGAATTGATCTGATCCATTGAAATTATTGGGCTATTAACATAAAACCCAGAAAAACCAATTAACAGAGATTATTGAAAGATGCAAGATTGCAGGACGTAGGTTGATTGTATTTCTGTTATTTTTATCCACTGAAAGTTATCTCAATGACAAAGGAAAAAATATTACGGTAATAAGAAAAAATACCATGAAAAACTATTATCGGGACATATCAACAACATATATATATATATTTAAAATGTCTCAAATGTTTTATAAACTGTGCATGTTTCATAACGATAGACAGCAATGGTCACAAAAGGTGAATGACTCACGTGACCTTGAAATGTACATCAGTAAAAATAACAGACAAGAAGTAATATCTTTTTAGATTTTTATCTTTCTAGACACTGAATGTTTTACCTTTGACTGGTTGATCGTCATTGACGATAAGTGTGCCCTCTTGTCCTGACTTTGAGGCCTCTATACGAGTCCATACATTGGCAACAAGTGGTTTTCGACTTCTAAGTATTGCAGGTCCTGGAATAACACGCAATAAATCATAATTATGATGACAAGCCTAACTCAATTCGCAAGTCAAAGATAAGATGTATATTTTTTTTCTGAAATTACGAATTGTTTTCAATACAACATTTTGAATATTTGTAAAGAAATACAATAACTTTCAACTTTCCAGAGTAGAATAAAAATTTATTTGATCTGTTCAAACAAAAATGCTAAGAAAATACCCACATTAGATATTTACATTCCAACTGTGTGTATGTAATATTTCAAAAGTATAGACAATGTTAACAGTACAGAAGTCCATAAATCAATATAACAAGGTAAATATTGGATAAAGATGGATCTCAGGTAGATCCAGGTGTCAGGTGCCCTGAAAAGGTAAGCATAACTATGTACAAGACTTCTTAAATACCTTTATAATTAGCAGTTATGACTAAAGTTTTGTTGTTTTGTTCTCTGATATAACAAATCTTCAACAAATTGTGATTGTAGTATATCTTTCTTTATGTACAAATATAATCAGAGCACAACTTTACAAGTGAAAAATAACCAGAAGCACAACTTTACAAGTGAAAAATAACCAGAAGCACAACTTTACAAGTGAAAAATAACCAGAAGCACAACTTTACAAGTGAAAAATAACCAGAAGCACAACTTAACAAGTGAAAAATAACCAGAAGCACAACTTAACAAGTGAACAATAACCAGAAGCACAACTTAACAAGTGAACAATAACCAGAGGCACAACTTAACAAGTGAACAATAACCAGAAGCACAACTTAACAAGTGAACAATAACCAGAAGCACAACTTTACAAGTGAAAAATAACCAGAAGCACAACTTTACAAGTGAAAAATAACCAGAAGCACAACTTTACAGGTTAAAAATAATCAGAAGCACAACTTTACAAGTGAAAAATAACCAGAAGCACAACTTAACAAGTGAACAATAACCAGAAGCACAACTTAACAAGTGAAAAATAACCAGAAGCACACTTTACAAGTGAAAAATAACCAGAAGCACAACTTTACAAGTGAAAAATAACCAGAAGCACAACTTTACAGGTGTACAGAACTCTTTTGTAAAATTACCTGATCCTGTGTTGTATCTGAATTCTAAATATTGATCTCTGATCAGAATAGCTATGTAATCCCCTGTACCATTTTCGTTCTGGCCACTATATAAAATAATTCCATTATTCAAACTTTGAGGCTTGAACTCCATTTCAATTTTCATCTGGAATCTAGCACGCTGGATTGGAGAGTATGATGCGAAAGAAGAAACATTGAATTGTGGGTTGACAACTTGGAGAGCTGCAAATAAAAAGAGTCAATATGTTAATACAAATGTATGTTGAATTGTGGGTTCACAACTACCAACAACTTTACGAACAAAACAAGTCAATAAGTGAATACAAATATATGTTGAATTGTGGGTTTACAAATTTACAAATAAAAAGAGTCAATATGTTTATACAAATGTATGTTGAACTGTGGGTTTACAAATTTACAAATAAACAGAGTAAATATGTTAATACAAATGTATGTTGAACTGTGGGTTTACAAATTTACAAATAAAACGAGTCAATAAGTGAATACAAATGTATGTTGAATTGTGGGTTAACAAATTTACAAATAAAAAGAGCCAATAAGTGAATACAAATGTATGTTGAATTGTGGGTTTACAAATTTACAAATAAAACGAGTCAATAAGTGAATACAAATGTATGTTGAATTGTGGGTTTACAAATTTACAAATAAAAAGAGTCAATAAGTGAATACAAATGTATGTTGAACTGTGGGTTTACAAATTTACAAATAAAAAGAGCCAATAAGTGAATACAAATGTATGTTGAATTGTGGGTTTACAAATTTACAAATAAAAAGAGTCAATAAGTGAATACAATATGTTGAACTGTGGGTTTACAAATTTACAAATAAAAAGAGCCAATAAGTGAATACAAATGTATGTTGAATTGTGGGTTTACAAATTTACAAATAAAAAGAGTCAATAAGTGAATACAAATGTATGTTGAATTGTGGGTTTACAAATTTACAAATAAAAAGAGCCAATAAGTGAATACAAATGTATGTTGAATTGTGGGTTTACAAATTTACAAATAAAAAGAGTCAATAAGTGAATACAAATGTATGTTGAATTGTGGGTTTACAAATTTACAAATAAAAAGAGTCAATAAGTGAATACAAATGTATGTAGAATAAGACATGAAGTCTCTCAAAAGAGGATCATTTTAATGAAATATGGACAGAAGGAGTTCTTAATTTGGTCTATTAAAAGCAGGTGATCTCTGATAGTGGTCTCTCAGGACAAGTTCCAATGTAACTGGCTATGATTTTGTAAGACTTTTGTTTAAAATGGATTGGTTAATCAATTCAGATATTATTATAGAGTATTAGAAATCAGGATAACTTTCACTCTTTAAAACATCCATAACAAGAGGTCAATAAGGCCTTATTATTCACATTATTTCCAGTCCTATCTAGTAAAATTTTGACCACGAGGTAATTAAATGTCCATTTTTATTTTAGATTGACCACAGATATTCAACATACCATATCACTATTTCTGAGAATTAGACAACTGAATTTTTCACAAGTTTAAAATTCGAGATAAATAAAAAACTTCTTTATGGTTAAAAATTTGGACAGATTAAAAAATGTTTTTTTTTTGTCACATTGGAAAATATGCTTTTGACAAACTTTGACTTACTATTTTGACATCCTGCTCCTATTCTACCCATTGGACAGATGCAATGGTATCCAGATGCCATATCATGACAACGGCCATCTGGACCACAAGCACCTGCAAAATAAAACAAAAATTGTTATTGTTTATTAGTAATAAAAAAAATCACATTTATGTTGGACCAAATGATATGTGTAGCAGAAATGAGACCTAGTGTTTTACATATCATATTGATACAGGAACTGATCATATGTATTCTCTCCCAGATAGGATTTGTTTTTGCTTTTACTCTTAATTCACATATACCGCCAAGAACTTTTCAGAAATATGTGACCTCTCCTGACGTCCCAAGCTGAGAACTCGCCAAACGTACAGTCAATACTTGCTTACGAAAGTATCAGATATAATTGTGACTTGACCCACAGGACTAAAACTAAGGACCTCTGCTGCCACTGTCAGTTCTGTAACAACTTAGGTATAACAGTGACTACAGAAGTAAAATAGGAACCCCTGATTTGACTATCATTACTTTTCCTACCCAGGTATTACTGTTATGTAACAACAGAAGATAAACTGAGGCCCTCTGCTTTCACTGTCATTACTTTTACTACCCAGATATTACTGTTACATAACCACAGAAGTAAAATTGGAACCCCTGATCTGACTATCATTACTTTTACTACCCAGGTACAACTGTGACCACAGAATTAAAAATTAGGCCCCCTGTTGTCACTGCCATTACTCTTTGCCCTCAGCAACTACTTGTACTTATTTATTCTATGTTATTTGTGTTAGATTTGACATAGAAATTCATAACCAAGTTTAACCAAGTGCAAATTAAGATCTGGATACCATTTACTTGAGTTTAACATTGGAATTTAATTGGGAATTTACAGAAAAAAAGTTTAAGATTTGTGCACATCATTTATTCTTTTAAAGGTAAATAATCAAGTATTAATTTGCAGTATTTCCCTGTATGTATCCTACAACTGATTGCATCCTTCTTTCAATGTCAGATTTGCAACATTGTTCATATTCCTAGTTATTTCCCAAATCTTTTGACCTATTTGTCTTTGATCTTACCTGGGTAACATTTGAGCCCAGTAATTTCACACCTGGTTCCGGTATATCCAGGAATGCACATACAACTGTATCCAAGAACATTGTTTGCTGGTATACATCTTCCTCTATTTAAACACGGCTTATCCTTGCAGGCATTATAGCTCACGACTCCAACCATTTCCAGTGCTTCTGCACCCAAGTTCATTTCCACGCCTTTGACCTTGACTTGGCTGATGCTTCCTGTAATCAGGGGAGACAACAATGTATATTATGTAACATGCTTACAGTTGTAATGAGTTACATGCAGATTTTAACCACAATATATTGTACCAGAATATACACTGTTGTCTATGTACATAACAAAGAGAGGGGGTGGAGGTAACAACGTCCCTGAAGGTAGACAGTATAAATAATCAGGTAGGAGTCTTCACCGTGGATACCGAAGGTATACAGAGTCCACAAAATAATAGATACAAAGAATTCCAAAAATGGGTTTGTGTCCAACACAATAAAAACTCCGTACAGTTGAATAAATTGTATTTACGTAGAGCTTGTTGTTTACGTGTTTCAGCTCCAAGCGGAGCCGTCATTTGTTCTGAAGAAGGCTCCGCTTGGAGCTGAAACATGTAAACAACAAGCTCTATGTAAATACAATTTATTCAACCTTACAGAGTTTTTACTGTGTTGGACACAAACCCATTTTTGGAATTCTATGTACATAAAAGTTAAGATAAAATAAAGGATCTAAACATGGCTAAGTCTTTTAAATGGTTCTTTGTTCTTCTCTTGTTGATATCTTTCACCAAATTAAGGCCCAAATTAAACACAGCAATTTAATTAGCATTCTTTGTAAGTAATTTTTGTAATGATAATCTTAGGTGTTATACTTTCATTGTAAACAATCCTGGCGGCCCAGCACCATAGAACTTGAGAATTTAATCAAGTCTGAGAATATTCTCAACTTAGCCTGTTCAGCCAATCAGATTTCAGGATTTGCCATTGATGAGTAGAATGTTTAGACTTAAGAAATTCTTTAGTTTTTATGGTTTTTGGCTCTAATTTCATTGGTACATATGACAATTTATACTTGTGATAATACACTGAGATCAAATCTCTTACAACAACAGAACTGTTGCTTCCATGAATTACACAAAACATTACATCTGCTTTAAAAGTTGTTATCTTACCAACAAATCCACTGCTGTATCTTGCTGGTTCTGGAATCTTGCTAAAATCAGGAACTCCTCCCAGATACATATTCTTAGAGAGATCCAGTCCCTGGAATCTTCCTGGAGATTGTCCGGAGAATGATGCTTGGTCATCAATTATCATGTTTCCTGCAGAATACAATACAAGAAAAGATCAGCATTTTGGGGGAACTATACCATTTTTAATCTAAATGTTTTACTTTTTAAGATAAAAAAGAAAAAATCATCAAGAATCATTTTTGTTTGTGTCAACGTTTTCAAGATTTTTTTACTTATATGGAAACATTACCATCTATAGGTGAAGTATCACAAGTTTTGATTAGTGCTATGGACTAATATCAATGCAGGACAAGATTCTTGTGCCCATACATCATGGTTAAGTCACTATCATTTAAAAAAATGAAATAAGAAATTTATAACCCAGATATAACCAAGTATAAGCATTCTATACCAGAGAAATGACCAGGTATGAAAAATTTATACCCAAAATAATTCCAAATATGAGAAATTTATATCTGAGATATGACCAGGTATGAGTAATCTATACCTGAGATATGACCAGGTATGAGTAATTTATACCTGAGATATAACCAGGTATGAGTAATCTATACCTGAGATATGACCAGGTATGAGTAATTTATACCTGAGATATAACCAGGTATGAGTAATCTATACCTGAGATATGACCAGGTATGAGTAATCTATACCTGAGATATGACCAGGTATGAGTAATCTGTACCTAAGGTATGACCAGGTATGAGTAAACTATACCTATATATTACAAGGTACAATCAATCAATCCTAGTTAGTTTAACTGTGTGCTACCCCTACTTACCTTGAGTTCTATCTCTTGTCAGTTTAACAGTATGCCATTCATTCAAATCTAATGTTTCATTTCCTCTGATAACTGCAGGACCAGAGCCAACATCAAATCTAAATTCTGGATAACCCTCTCTCATTCCAAAGCAGACATAATCTCCAGTGGCATCATCATATTGTCCGTTGTAAAGTACAATTCCTGTCAATCAAAAACACATATCTTTAAATCATGTGATTATTATTGGATATAACTGACTAATCATAGCACTGGATTGGTAATGATAATTAAACATTAGGCTATACTAAAATTTTCTTGAATTCTGTTCTTACAAATCCAGTTGTAGTACAATACTTATTATTATTATTTTATAATAAATTCATCAAAACCTAGTACAAAATTTGACAGGAATTAAATTGGGATTTATTTCACTAGATGTCTTTGCCAGATACCTCTTCTTTCAGTCTATAGGTGTAAAGCACATGTGCACTGTGCTTTAAAAAGATGTCACTCAAGATATATGAAAAAGTGAAATTAGTTTCTTATTTTTAAATGAATTTTTTTTTTTGCCAATAAAACCAAAACTAGAACACAAAAACTGAATATTAAAATTCAAACTCTTAAGAACAAGTTATGTAGATACAAAAAAATTAATGTTGTAATATAAAGGGAGGTAACTTGACTACTTACCATCTGTGGTTTCTGGTTTCAAGGACAAAAGTATGTCAAAGTTCATGTATACATCATTTAAGGGTGGATAACTGATGTAAGAAACTGGATTTTGTGCGAAGTATGGAACCATATCTATCAGAAGGAAAAAATACAATCATAAATGTACCACAGTAGAAAACATGTATCACAAATTGAAGACCGTGAGATAACATGACTGATATATGCTGGTTTCTACTGTACATAGAACACATACCGTGATGATATATCCAACCCATACAAAATAACACGCAAACTATAATGGTATCACATATATTTAGTGGAGCTTATATATTAATACTACAGAGTAAATCAATATGTATCTGTAAATATGTTTTTTATTAGGCCATTCCAAGTATTTTCTCTGTTTAGTGTCTACCGGTACCCTAAAATAAAATACCTATTTTTCTATCAGGAGAAAAAAAAACCCCACAAAAATGGCAGGAAAAAAGCCCACAAAAGACATTTTTATCAGAACAATGGCAAATTAATGTATATTTAAGTATTTTCTCTAGCCTAAAAAGATCAGCTTATAAACACCATATCTTCGGCACATACTAATAAACAACATAATTCTGAAATGATAGTTTTCACAATGATGAACATAAATCTTCATGTTTATCTGTTTTCCTGTTTCACCTAGATGTTTGGTTTTTTTTCTGTTTATGATCTCAAAATCTATCTATCAGTGGATTCTTAACAAAGAAAACCTTGGACTGGCCTGACATATAAGCTGATGTGGTCATTTTTAAGGTCATACTTGTATGTATCTTATACCTCAGTCAATGTACTGGTAAAAAATGTGTACAAATTTGTAAATGTCCAGATTTAGATGTGTTTTTGTGTCTATATGTAGTCACATTTGCTATATCCACATTTGCAGACCTTTTCTATGTGTTATTGGTGTGTATTCACATTTGTAGACCTTTTCTATGTGCTATTGGTGTATATCCAAATTTGCAGACCTTTTCTATGTGCTATTGGTGTATATCCACATTTGCAGACCTTTTCTATGTGCTATTGGTGTATATCCACATTTGCAGACCTTTTCTATGTGCTATTGGTGTGTATCCACATTTGCAGACCTTTTCTATGTGCTATTGGTGTGTATCCACATTTGTATACTTTTTGTGCTATTTGTGTATATCCACATTTGCAGACCTTTTCTATGTGCTATTGGTGTATATCCACATTTGTAGACCTTTTCTATGTGCTATTTGTGTATATCCACATATTTACAGACTTTTTTTATGTGTTTTATGGTGTTTTGAACCACATTCAACAGCTTTTCAGTTTAAATGGTGGTCACCAGTTTTAAGGGTGGAGGAAATTCTTGGTTAAATTGCATCTAGAAATAAACCACTAACAACTGCAAGTAAACTGGCAAACTTTCCCACAAAATCAACTAATATTCCTGTGGTGCTTGAATCTGTGCTGTCTAGACATGAGAGACTACACGATTTACAGCACGATGCTTTAACCACGAGGCCACGTGTGTCTCTGTGTGTGTGTATGTATGTGTGTGTGTGTGCATGTGTGTGTCTGTGTGTGTGTGTGTCTGTGTGTGTGTGTAGGTTTGAGTGCAACTTTAATCAAAGAAAGTTACCAACAAATAACACTATGATACCCCCAAAAGCATAACTACAAAGTATACAATACTAAACAGTACACAACATCTCTAAAATCATGTCAAACTTTCACATGTAAAGACAAACAAATTAAAACGTATCTTCAAGCCACAACAATTGAACATACATACATGACCTTGATGTAACCTTGATGTTTAGAGAAATAGTTCCGAGATATTTCTTATAATTTAATTTTGACTATAAATAACAGCATTATCAGTATACATATAACTACATCATCAATGATAAAAATATTGCATCCAGCATTCTGCATGTTTTAAATCACAAGCATAAGTAAGTTATTTTTACTGTTAATATGATACTACTTATAGTTCAACATTGGATGAACACAATGGCATACATCTTCTGCACTAACTGTTATTTCTATAGACTTTACAGAAATCTAGCTTGGACATGTCAAAAACTGCATTGGTATATTATAATGTTAGAAAAAGGGAAAGTTAAACTACATGTATATAGATTATCCTACATCAAGTTTGTGATGCCATGGCTACTATTTAGTCAAATTCAGATTCTCATTATTAATGTTAAACTTGTAATAACTGTTTGCATTCAATACCTTTGTTGTAACATATTCAAACAATGAAGCCTTCATTACACAGGTACAGGGAAGTGTCAACAGTATTTAACCCTTGCACAGTTGCACTAGTTTGGTTTTGAATTCTGATTTCAGTTTTAAATTGTGGTAGAGAGATCCCACCGTTACAATGTACATGTACCCAGGAAGAGACTACTGGCCTTCCGCAAGTAACCTAGATGACTTTTTCACAAAATCAGCTTAGGTTCGTGCAGGGTTCAAACCTGTACCGACAAGAAGTGAGAAACTTCATGGCTCTATGTATGATGCTCGAACCATTTGGCACTGGATGACCTAGTTGCACTAGTTACAGGTTATTTGTTTCTATTTGGTAAGTAACATGGCTGTTCCCTTTGTAAATAAACACAGAGTGGTGTTATTTCTGGTCTGTGGTTAAATGCTGTACAACCTAGCTATCATGTACTCCTCAGAATATCTCTGATAAGAACAAAATTGAGTGCACAGCTTTCAAAATATTTTGCAGCCCAGAAAGGTGTTCCCACATCACCAACCATACTAAATGGACTTTGACCCAAGTAACTTCTTTGTTTTCAAATTTTGTACACGCAACTCCACGTGGACAACAATTTGATTAGGATGATAATCTTCAAGTAACTGTTGTGAGATGGTTTGGGGGTTTCTTTGGAGAATTTTATACTTAAGGAATTTCTTATCTCCTTGGAGACTTTATACTAAAGGAAACTTCCTAAGCTATGGGAAAGGTATATAAATGCGAACTAAGTCTATGTAGGGAAAACAGAGTAATTACTGGTAATTAACCCCTAATGACACAATTGGACTGGTCTAAGGCATTGACTTACAGAAGAGTCCACTGTTTTATCAGGGTTTGACAAACCAACTGACCCCCATGAGCCTCAAATATTATTGAAACCCTTGTATTAATATAAAATACTAAAAATCAAGAAATCAAATTAAATAACTTTCAGTAACTGCTACTTAAGAGATGTTTTAAGTAAAAAAAATCTATATGAAATAATATTGAAAGAAAGACCAGGATCCAAGGAATATACATGTATGTATATCTACGTAATGGAAATTAAAGGATGATTTAGGTTGCACATGAACTATAGTTTAGAACATGTATAAATTAGAGATCGGGCCATGTTGCTTGGCATATGTATAAATAAGAGATGAAAATTAACAGGTGTATTGGGGTGTATGGCTATGTTGCTTGGCATATGTATAAATAAGAGATGAAAATTAAGGGGTGTATTGGGGTGTATGGCTATGTTGCTTGGCATATGTATAAATAAGAGATGAAAATTAAGGGGTGTATGGCTATGTTGCTTGGCATATGTATAAATAAGAGATGTAAATTAAGGGGTGTATTGGGGTGTATGGCTATGTTGCTTGGCATATGTATAAAAAAGAGATGAAAATTAAGGGATGTATTGGGGTGTATGGCTATGTTGCTTGGTATATGTATAAATAAGAGATGTAAATTTAGAGATATATTGGGTTGTGGGTTCATATTCTATATCTTGGTAGATGTATAAATATATGTTAAGGTTATAAAAATACATATATTAACAAATGTATGAAAAATGTCTTATTCCAAAGCTTAAGACTCATTGGAGTTAGTTGTATTAACAAGTTTAACATAAACGTAACACTGATTGATGAAAAAAGGTAAAAATAGTATTCTAATGCATTTCCAGTGTTTCATCAAAATTTGATATTTTAAACTGTAGTTCTAAAATCTTATAAGATATACCTGATTGATAAATGCATGGGTATATATCACTAATATCAGACACTTTATCTAGAGACTGAAAATTTCTTGTCCGCAATGCGAGGTGGTCTCCTAAGCGAGGTGGTCTCCTAAGCGAGGTGGTCTCCTAAGCAAGGTGGTCTCCTAAGTGAGGTGGTCTCCAAAGAGAGGTGGTCTTTAGGCAACATTCCACTGTGGTTCACAGATTTAGATTTAATACCCTATAAATGTTTTCAATTTTTAACATTGGAATTGATTCAATGGAAAAACTAATACCCATGATAGTTTCAAAAATATAACACTGGAATTGCTTGGATGGCTAAAGGTTTGTGTCTGCTCATGCTCAGAGGACAATGAGACATGCTCAAGACAAGAGACATGACAAAAAAGACATATACCCCCAACAATGAGATTGTATGATTGTTCATTTTGACCCAAATCATTCTGAGCTTGACAAGTGTAGGTGCCCGCATCTTCTGGGCGAACTTTTGGAATCGTCAACATTCCGTCATCCACGCTGTAATCTCTGTAACAAAGAACAGTAAGGCACATGAATAACCATGACAACATCCGTGCAACAAATTCTTACCCCCAACTACAAGTTCTGTCGCTTGTTCCACTTTGCCAATATCATTTTGAGCATTGCATAAATATGTTCCGGCATCTTCAGGTCTAACCTGGTCAATTTTCAACATCCCGTCTTCCACACTGTAATCTCTAGAAGTACATTTCATCTTGAAACTTTAGACATGTTTCCTCAAACATTGTTAATATTACATATTGTAGATTTTACCATGACATGTTATTGTAGATATGACTGAGTACATTGGTCATATCAACCAATGATTCTATCATAGCTTTTGCCCTGACACAATGATCTACCAATGACTATATTATAGATTTTGCCCTGACACATAGGTCATATCAACCTTGACATCATAGTTTTTGCCCTGACACATAGGTCATATCAACTAATGACTATATTATAGATTTTGCCCTGACACATAGGTCATATATGATTATATAATAGATTTTGCCTGACACATAGGTCATATCAACCAATGACTATATTATAGATTCTGCCTTGACACATAGGTCATATCAACCAATGACTATATTACCATTTTGCCCTGACACATAGGTCATATCAACCAATAACTATATAATAGTTTTTGCCCTGACACATAAGTCATATCAACCAATGACTATATTATAGATTTTGCCCTGACACATAAGTCATATCAACCAATAACTATATCATAGTTTTTGCCCTGACAACCAATGACTATATTATAGATTTTGCCCTGACACATAGGTCATATCAACCAATGACTATATCATAGTTTTTGCCCTGACACATAGGTCATATCAACCAATGACTATATAATAGATTTTGCCCTGACACATAGGTCATATCAACCAATGACTATATAATAGATTTTGCCCTGACACATGGGTCAGATCAACTAATGACTCTATTATTGACTCTCCAAACTGTGTTCACAACTCCCAATGGCTAAGATAGAGTGTTTCCTCACAAGCAGAAGTGTCCTGCTAATGGTCATACCCAAGACTTCAAAACAGGCAGTCAGTAGCCAATATCCACTAAAGGTGGAGTGCCTTTGACCTGTGCTATGGCCTTTTGCCAATATCATAAGGGTTCTTTAACATGTTATGACTTCTGTGACACCTACATCAAACCATCAACTTCTCTTTGTCAGATGAATGATCTAACAGCAGATAAAAAAGTTAATAACTGAGTAGTTTGAAATATGCTAAAACAAAGAATTGCACATACCTTGGCATAGAACCCTGTTTCTTAAACCATGTGATATCTGGCTTGGGATATCCCACTGCCTCACACCTCATGGCAGCAGTGCTACCAAGAGCCGCTGTCAAAGACTGTGATCCCCCAGTTATGGATGGTCGAGCTAAGAGTAAAAAACAAGACACCATGAACAAATATTAAAAATAAAATTAAGAAATAAATTTCCAACAATTCTTGCCCTTGTTGGATTCAAGCTATCGAAGGAATTATCCAAATTTGCAAAAAAAAGTATTACAAATCATTCTGTATGAGGAGTAAAATCGATAAACAAGCCATTGATCTAGGATTTTATTAAACATTTTTTAAAATTCATTAAAATTGTCTTTATCAAAATATCAATTACACAGAATTCCTTCTCATCTCATCAAATTTATTTACAGTTAAGCTTGTCTATAAAATGACACAAGAGCAGGCAAAAATAAGCTGTTATAGACAGGTGGCATTTAAAGAGGGTCATTCATTATAAAGAAAAATAAATAACCAAGGTTATGTTTTAATGACCTTTATAGGCAGGTGCCTTTTTACAGAGGTGGCCTTTTGCAAGTTTGACTGTATATTCATATCTCAACATTGCACCTGACCAATCAAATCATTCCGTAATCATTTTTTAGCAACATACCTCTAACATACAGGTTAACTCTTTGTTCAATCGAGCCAACAACATTTTCAACAGTGCAGACATACGTTCCTGTGTCCTCTTCTTTGACTTGAGGTATTACCAGGAAAACATCGTTAACGGTTGATCCGACTGGTAACGGAACATCCAACCGTGACCATTTCACTGTAGGTTGTGGAGCACCTTTAAAAAAAAGTGTTAACAATTGTATCAAATGTCCAAACTGAGATAAATAAAGAAAAATAAAACAATTACACAGATTCGAAGTATAACTCATTTATTGGTACAAAATACTTCTAAAAGCTAACCATACTAACCTGTTTTAATCTAGAATACTTACAAATAAATTTAACACACAATAAAAATTGAATTCTAGTAATAAGTATGAATTATAAAATCATTATTACTTTTTTTTTTTTAATTGAATACCTTGACAAATCACTGTTACACATTTTCATTGGCCATTTTTATTGAAATTTGATTATCTATCATTTCTTTGTTTCCAATAAGATTTAACTATAACATTTTCTTCCAATATACCGTAAGTCTCATAATAACCGAATTTACTGAGAAATAATATACTTTATTCACAAAATTAAAGGGGCATTATCTGTTTTTTAAAAATATTTTCTTTCCTTTTTTATACTTACACTAATGTACATGTAACGTAACAAAAAAGATAAACACAGGCATCCAAATTCTTAAATTCCTATATATTTGTGAAAAATGTTTGAGAAACTTAGTTTGTCACTTTTTCACTTGCAATTGATTAATTCAACTTTACTATTTGTACATACATACCATACTGAATCTGACTTTGTTTTCACAAAATATATAGGAATGTAAGTTATTATATCAGAGTCTAGCTCTTATTTGTTATTGTACAAAAAAGTACAAGTAGTTAAAAAAATTCAGAATATTTTTTGGTAAACCACAGGTAATGCCCCTTAAAGCAAACAACGAAATAATTACAGTTAAATCGTAGTAAATGCGAGCATGTTGAATAAGTGAAAACTGATTCTAAGAGAATTAATTTTCAGAAATATCGTTTCATTCGCTTTTTATAACACTGGGAAAATTAACACATGAATCCAAAGCCATAAAATAATAGTTAAATTACAATGGTGGGAAAACTTGCAAGATATCATAGGAATTATGTTGACGTTAGACTAAGTCAGGTGAATACATAGGAAATAGAAAAGATACTGAAAATTTTAATAGATCAGATAAAAAGTGGGGGGGAGGGGAAAAAAATCATCATGTGTATAAACTTGAAGAAAGAAATATAATAGAAAGTACAGTACTATTCCCTACTTGCAAACTACAGGATTTATCTCCCATTTTCTGAGTTATCTCCTAATTATAGCAGTATCTTGTAAGGACTTATAGGGGCCAATTTTTGTTTATCTGCTGAAAAAAAATTCTTGATACATCTTAAAGACCTACGTAAAATTTATTTACCTCATATGTTAATTTTTTTATGTTTTTTAATTAATACTGGGTTTATCAGGCTGTTCGATTTTTAAACCAAAAGCAAAAAGTAGTTTTTCATCTTATTTGTTCAATATACGATAACTGCTATAAAGAAAGACAACTGTTGCAAATGGGAGGTTCCTCTGTACTCAGCAAAGACGGATATTACTGGCGTCAGAATGGGAGATCATTTTCTTGTAGTCAAAAAGGGAAATAATTATACTATAGTCAGAAATGGAAATAATCTTACTACAGTCAGAAAGGGAATTAATCTTACTACAGTCAGAAAAGGAATTTATCTTACTATTGTCAGAAAAGGAAAATAATCATACTACAGTCAGAAATGGGAATTAATCTTAGTAATACTATAGTCAGAAAGGGAGACAATCTTACTATTGTCAGAAATGGGAAATAATCTTACTACAGTCAGAAAGGGAATTAATCTTAGTAATACTATAGTCAGAAAGGGAGACAATCTTACTATAGTCAGAAAGGGAGGCAATCTTCCTATAGTCAGAAAAGGACTTTATCTTACTATTGTCAGAAAAGGGAATTAATCTTACTACAGTCAGTAAGGGAATAGTCAGAAAGGGAGACAAATCTATAGTAAAGGGAGACTATAGTCAGAAAGGGAGACAATCTTACAAATTATTTATGATTAACGGTATGAGTAGACAACATTAAGTGTGTTTGTCATATTTACTTACATGTAGCATAAAAATATATTTAGGTATATATTTGAGACAAAGAGAAGCATCAAAAGATGTAATAATGATTTGATATCAAAGAAAAATAATGAACGAAAATTCATTTCCTTGACATTTATTAAACTTCTTCACCCCTAAAGATACATTTGGACTGGCCTAAATCATTGATTAACAGAAGAGTCCATTGTTTCATCAGGGGTTGATGAGTCTGTACACATCATATATATTACACTGGGTAAATGTAAGTTTCATATTACAAGCCTTTAAAAAGTTTAGTTCAAACTAACTACATTAGCCAGACTAAATGCAAATACATAACTGGTGTAAGAAAGGGGAGATAATTTTATCTGACTGATCAAGGGAGATAATTATTCCAGTAGTCAGTATAGGTTATTAGCAATATGTCAAATAGACTAAAAAATATACACAAAATAAAATGTTAAGTTTGTGAGTTAAACTGTTAATTTTTGTAGTAGAGTATAAATTCAGACAAATTGCTACACCTTGTTATATATTGTTAATGTGAATCAACTATGGTAGAAATATAATTCTATGTTTGAAAATGGCCTGATGAAAATCAAAGAGGCCTATATAGACACGTGTCAGAACAGCTAGATGTGTTAAACACAGCGTCACATGTGTCAAAACAGCTAAAAAAAACTTGGAGAAAGTTTTACTTTTGGTAACGAAGGTAGAGCTAGTCTAACTACAAGTAATAACAAATTTAACACTAGTTAACTGGGTTACAAGTATTAGAATTAATGGATAGTAAAATATCAGGAATTATAGATAGGATACACATAAACTGACCAAAAGAGAAAAAGTTAGAATATTAATTTAGATGATTAGGTCAACACAGATATGGTAAGACAAAAAAGGTTAACAGAAATAAGTTAATGGAAAACTACAAATTCTAAATATAGCATAATCATGATTTTTCTGTAAACTTAATTCATTTTAAATAAGATATGATAAAATAGAATGTATATAGGTATGTGAGAAATTAACAACACCTGGTAAAAATGCAACATTAGGTCTCAAGGATGTTTACTCAACAATGCATCCATTTAGGTAATGTACATAAAATTTACATAAAGGTCAAGAATATAGACATTGAAGGTCAAATTTAATATTTTTTTACACTTACAAATATTTTATGATGCAAAAATTTACTTCGACCCACAAAAAACAATAGTAATTTAGGATATTACTAAGTAAAAATTATAGGTATATTAAATCAAAATGCAGAAAATATTTCTTGATTTTAATAATTTCAAAATTTTTATCTACCTTTATTTCTAAATTATTCATTTTTGAGTAGGCAAATTGATTATATTAATTCTGAGACATCACATGCATGCATGACATATCCTTTCTCTTGGGGTAGTTTTCCAGATACGATTATAGGACATAATGCATTGTTTTTAATTTGTCTATGGTAGATTTCCAGACAAGATTATCAGAGATACATATATTTTAATCAGCAAATATGAATTTATAAATCCCACATGCATTTTTGAGAGGAACATGGTTTTCATACTAATGCACATTTTACCTAATTTTTCTGAGTTTGTGAAATAAAAACAAAAACAAAGTGTGTGATTACAGGTACAACATTTATAAATGTAAACAATTATACAGTAAAACCTGGTTATACTGCCACCATTTATTTAGCCAAAATTTGACATTATAAAGGGGTTTGATAATAGGTTAATGGAAACCTTAAATGAAATTATAGGGAAAAGTGGAGTTTAAAATTCAGTGGCGTAAAGCGAGGTGGCAAATGAAATAGGTGCGTTATAAGGAGGTTTTACTGTACGCAACGAAGGACATTATGATACTATAAACATTTATTAAAAATCTAGACATCCAAAACTCACTGCTTACACTAATATAAAGTTAAACTTTTATATAGAGACCTCCCTAGGGAAACAAAAAAACCGGTCTTTATTGGGAGGCGGTCTTGACATAGAGGCTGATTTGTACACAAAAGGTACTGTTGGGGACAGCAAAAAATGGTCTTTGTGACCAGGTGATCTTTATCTACAAGTGGTCACTGAAGCTGGTTTTACTGTAGATATATTACTAGCTGTGTCACAATTTTTGACCTGTGCTATGGCATTTTTAGGGAACAAGTCTGTTATGAGAAAGAACCTCTGTTTTAAGTCTCAGCATTAGACTCAGTATTATTTCATATGATGAACATTTGGAGACAGGACAGTCATATTACCTGTGTTAATTATATCTCAGGTATAACCCAGAGTGAGAATCATATCCATGCTCTTCTGCTAGCACAGTGAGCAGGAGTTTTGGATGTCAGATTTAAATATACGCACAGATAAACAAAATGAAAATATCTGACAAAGAAATGTTCTTATTGGTCACCTGAATACACATGTGCTGTTAAAAAATCAAATGATCCTTGGGTTTCAGAATTCACACTTGTTGTTAAGGTTACAGAATTCACACCTGTATTCAAGGTTTCAAAATTCACAATTGTTGTAAGAGTTACAGAATTCACATCTGTTGTCAAGGTAACAGAATTCACACCTGTTGTCAAGGTTTCAGAATTCACACCTGTTGTCAGAGTTACAGAATTCACATCTGTTGTCAGGGTAATATTATTCAGATCTGTTGTCAGGGTTACAGAATTCACACCTGTTGTCAGGGTTATAGAATTCACATCTGTTGTCAGGGTTACAGAATTCACACCTGTTGTCAGGGTTACAGAATTCACATCTGTTGTCAGGGTAACAGAATTCACACCTGTATTCAAGGTTTCAGAATTCACACTTGTTGTCAGAGTTACAGAATTCACATCTGTTGTCAGGGTAACATAATTCTCATCTGTTATCAGGGTTACAGAAATCACACCTGATGTCAGGGTTACATAATTCACACCTGTTGTCAGGGTTACAGAATTCACATCTGTTGCCAGGGTAACATAATTCACATCTGTTATCAGGGTTACAGAGATCACACCTTTTGTTAGGGTTACAGAATTCACACCTGTTGTCAGAGTTACAGAATTCACATCTATTGTTACGGTAACAGAATTCACATCTATTATCAGGGTTACAGAATTCACATCTATTGTTACGGTAACAGAATTCACATCTATTATCAGGGTTACAGAATTCACACATGTTGACAGAGTTTCAGAATTCACACCTGTTTTCAGAGTTACAGAATTCACATCTGTTGTCAGGTTATCCTATAGGTTCTATGTACCTGAAGAATCTTGGTCAAGTGGTTTTTGAGAAGATGTTGACAATGTTTAATAGTTAATGCATGATGGAGTAATTTAAGTGAATCACAACAAAACACCAGTGTTACTCAGGTGGCCAAAAGATCAAAATACAAAAGGAAATTGTACAAACAAATAATCTAGAACAAAGTGAGACTAAGACAAAACCAAAACAATCATAAAAATAAAAATTCTGAAGCAAAATGTTACAAATAATGACATCAAATGATTGAACATTACCATGAACACATTGTATAAAAAAAATATTACTCCTAAATAACAAAGATTTTCCAGTAGCAAAATCAGTCAGACATTACATAAACACAATAAACAAACAGGAAATGAACCTCAAATCCTGAGGTAGACAGACATGAATCTCCACAAAAAAGTTTGAGGTAGACAGACTAAAACCTCCAATAAAAATCGTGATGTAGACAGAAATGAACCTCCAAATATCTGGAAGTAGACAGACATAGCCCTCCAAAAAATCTTGAGGTAGACAGATGTGACCATCCAGAAAACCCTGAAGTGGACAAAAACATACCTCAAATAAACCCTGAAGTAGACAAACATGAGCCTCTAAAATAACTGAGGTAGACAGACAGGAAAATATGGAGGTAGACAGAGATGAACCTCCATAAAACCTTGAAGTAGACAGACATGACTCTCTAGAAATTCCTGAAATAGACAGAAATGAATCCCCAGAAAACACTGAAGTAGACAGACATGAACCTCTGAAATAACTGAGGTAGACAGACAGGAAAATCTATAAGACCCTGGAGCAGACAGAGATGAACCTCCAAAAGTCCTGAAGTAAACATATATGGCCCTACATAAAATCCTGAATAAACAGAGATGAACCTCCAGAAAATCCTGAGGTCAACAGACATGAACCTCCAGAAAATCCTGAAGTAGACATATATGAACCTCCAAAAAAACCTGAAGTAGACAGACATGAACCTATGAAATAACTGAGGTAGACAGACATGAACCTCCAGAAAATCCAAAGGTAGACAGAAATGAACCTCCAAAATATTCTTGGGTAGACAGGCATGAACCTCTACAAAATAAATGAGGTAGACAGACATGAACCTCTGAAAATCCTGAGGAAGACAAATATGGATCTTAAGAAAATCCTACGGTAGAGAGACATTAGATCTGACAGTCATTACATTATCAATATCAAGAGTCACATGACCCATGTTTACTACAAATTGAAACATGCAAACAACTAATCAATGAGCAGTGTTTTTACTTACCACTGGCAACACATTCCATCTCCACTCTTTCTCCAACGTTGACAGTTTGTGTATCTACTCTGATTGTACCTACAAGAACAATGTCGGTGTACATTACTGTGCAAACAAGGGACTGGAATACTATACAGCTGGCAGGCTGTGGAATAATTACTTATTACATTTTCCAAGTTTTTAAAAATGTTTTATTCTAGTTTGCTACGAGAAATTTGCTAAACATGTGTCTTGTCTCTTTCTCTCTCTGTCTCTCTCTCTCTCTCTCTCTGCATTTATAAATGTCATATGCAAGTAGATGATAAAAGTCAATAACTTTGCTGTAAGAATCAATCTGAAATTCAATAAATGAAGAGAGGTTTCAAGTGATAATTAATGTTTCTAAGAACTGAAAAAAACATAATATTTGTTGAAAGTGAATAAATATTGATAAAAGTGATATTCTGTTATAGTTGTCCATATAAATATTTATGTACATACAAATAAAATCAATGCATTCAGAAGCTGATTATCAGCAAAGATAAGACAAAAGAGGTAGCAAATATAACAATATACTGGTATTTGTTTTATATATAATGTATATATGTGACCATCACTGATAAAATGGGCCCAGGTCTCACAATAGCATTGTGACATTTCAAAATCTATGCTACATAGGTAGCCCGCCAAAAGCCATCACATTTAGAAACATCAGAAAGATATCCCCAACAAAATATTGACATTTGCAATCTTTTCATGTCAAATAACAATTTCTATTGGCTCCCTGTGTCACTAGATCAAAATTGACTTGTAAAAGATACCAGGAATAATGTTTACTCATAAGACACTGTCAACCTTAGACATATATCAAATTATTCACAAGATAATGTCAATGCTAAACATACATCAAAAAAGTACAGAAGATTCTGGTTCTGTCAAAACCGTATAAGTCAAAAGTTTGGACATGAAAAAGAAAAAGGGCTGGTCCTGATTTTTATTGATAGAAAAATATGTAAATTAAGATTTTTGTTATCCCGATTTACTGACATCTTGAAGTAATGGGCAAGCTCCCGTGAATTAAGAGTTAATGATATTTCACATTCTTACTCTGGAATAAGTTTTTTTTCCTTAAAGAATGTGTGCACAAATGACGTCTGATAGAAAATTTGAGTAACTTACTTAATTACTTTTCAGAATAATGCTTGCATGCACCTAAAGGATTGACGAAAATAACCCCCCCCCAAATCTTGGATCATATTTTGTAAGTCATGGTCACATAAACATTCATGTATATAAAAAGTTACTGAAGTATTGAGGTATAAATATTCCATATTTTTAATTCCCAGATTGTTGTGTACTGAATCGTCCAGTTAGCTGATTCTCAAAATTACTAATATTTGATGATTGCTGGTAATTTTATATCCTTATCAAATGAATAAATTGACATTACACCAAAATTTCATGAACATTTTGATTTATTCTTCCAATATTCTCTCCACCTTGATATCTGGGCCCAAAGTCACCAAATTTACTCAATACTCAAGCTCAACTTTTATTTTTATTATTTTGACTACAGAATTGCTCATAAAACTTTGAATTTAAGTGAATAGTGAACATGTTATAATTTTACATCAGTCACATATAAATTTGTGTGTCACACTTATGATATTCCTGTAAAAAATGAATAAATTCGTTGAGTACGGTCCTAAAAATTTAAGTACGTACTCAAACAATTTTTTTTATAAATCTTAAGTTTTCTTCAAATGAGCAATAACTTCCACCATTATTTACAATTGTATGCCATCAATATACAAACATGTCCAGTTACAGAATAAATTTTGTTTGTTTTTTCCTCAAAATCAAGAAAAGTTAGTTGAGCTTGAGCACTGAGTAAATTTGATGACTTCAGCCCCTGGTGTATCTATGCCGTATCTGATAGACTATAATGTTGAAAGAGTGAGCGTATGATTATTTACGACCAGAAATATTTTGATACATTTATCATTTGAAATAGGATCCTTAATACAATTATATTAATTTTGATTTTCAAAAACAATGTATAAATGGACTAAAATTTCTATATTTCCAAAAAAGTAACTGTTATCACTATATATTTAAAACATCAAGACATCAATGGAATAGACAAAAGTTTGGCTGAACACTTCGGGAATCTACAATGTGGAAATATAGACTTTGGTAGAATATTTTTAGGATCTGTAAAAGCATCGTAATAATCCCCTATATCACTGACATAATCACAGTTACAGACCAAAGTCAAAACATACAACAATAATAACAGTTCTTATATATTCTATTTAATGCATTAACCCCTGCAGTCACATTTGGACTTGCCCAAATCAATATATAGTATGGTTTAATTTCATATTTGGAAGTTAGCAAGTTAATATTGCATGTAAAATTATGTCAAATTTTAATTCTATTTCACATACTGTTGATTTTATAGAGTAGACTTTACAAGTCTTTAAAATGGGCGAGTCCAAATATGGCCACGGGGGTTGATACGTTAGATACAGTACAATAAAAAGATCATGAACACAATACTGGCAAACAATACATATACATGATAATGAAATCTGATTATGAAACAATGAAAAAAAAAAAAATCAAGAATGCAGGAAAGTGAACTCTGGTTGGAAAGTTCAAGGCAGGAGTCGTTTTATCATGTGACTTGAAATGGAGACATATGATTGGATAATGTATGTAAGAAGGCAATACTAACACAAAATAGCATTATTTTATTTTAATTAATGTACTGAACTGAGTTTGACCAACTATTTACTCTTCAAGGTAAAAAAAAAACTACTAAGCTTTTGAAAGCGAGATGAATCTTTAATAAGCAAAAGAAAAAAAACAACAGCAAAAAAGGAAGAAAAGAGCAAAAACACTGACAGATGATGTGAAAACTACAAGTGTGATGAGGTAGTAAGATTGTTGACATATTGGGTTATTCGTCAAATAGGTGTGTATCAATCATTGGGGAAATGTAACTGAAATACAATGTCTTGATCTCATCAGAGATTTACTTTGATTTTAGAGTAATAATTCAAACAGTTAACAGGTGGGAGACAAGAATATCTGGGATATCTGAGAAAAGGAGATGATACGAATGTCTGACGATGGATATTTTAAAATCATTACGAGCATGCCACACTTCACAATAGCACATGAAGAAAGACCACAAAACAACAATTACATATATAGACAAAGTATTTCAAATTTGGATCCTGGTCATATTATGCATAAACTATACTCATTCTAAATCCAACTAAGAAGTTGATGTATGATGTGCTTAAAGGGAAATCTAAGAAATGTATGTCTCTGTAAAAGATTGTAACATGAAGTTTTCACCAAATAATCCACATATCCAAACCAATGACATTTTATGAAACGAAACCAGTATGATATATCATATCAGTATGATAAGTCAGTGTGATAGCCACTGGGAAGTTTTGAAATTGTCAAGCAATTTGAAACTCACAAAAGTGAAATGTCAATGTAAAGCATGTCACAATGACATGCCACTAGGTATAGGTAGTTAGCTGCAAAGAAATGTCAGTGGTAAGTATGTGACATGCCATGTCACACGGAAGTTTGTAGTTTATGAAATTTGTGACATGACATGCCATCAGGATGTTTAAGACATGACATGGGACATGTCAGTGTGATATTTTTTAGTCTGACATGCTAGGGGGATGTCTCGGATATATGAACACTGAAACCGACACGGAAAAACTGCAGAAATTGTGTAACACTGATAAGTCAGTGGGATGTATTCAATACTGACAGGTAAAAAGAGAGACAATGACAATGGCATGCCAAAGGAGGAGTTCATGACTATGGTATGCCAAACAGGAGATTTTGACAATGACATGCCCAAAGGGGAGATTTTGACAATGACATGCCTAAAGGGGAGATTTTGACAATGACATGCCTAAAGGGGAGATTTTGACAATGGCATGCCCAAAGGGGAGATTTTGACAATGACATGTCAAAAAGGGGAGATTTTGACAATGACATGTCCAAAGGGGAGATTTTGACAATGGCATGCCCAAAGGGGAGATTTTGACAATGACATGCCTAAAGGGGAGATTTTGACAATGGCATGTGAAGGGGAGTTTATGACAATTACATGTCCAAAGGGGAGATTTTGACAATGACATGTCCAAAGGGGAGATTTTGACAATGGCATGTGAAGGGAAGTTTATGACATTGAAAAATCTACTAACATGTCAAAATAGATTTATGACATATCTGTCTCAAATGAAAGAAATGACTTTATGCAAATAGAATGTATGTGACATAAAATGTCAATTAAATGCTGTGATAAAAAAAAGTCTTGAAAATAGCAAAAGTTGAATATCTATAATAAATTCTATGGAAAGATTGTGCCATTCAGTTTTATAAACTACAAGTAGGAAATATTGAACATTTTAATGGTACAGCTTATATCAAAAGTGATTAAATGTGTAAATCAAAAATAAATTTTTGACAACGAAATCTAAAGTAGCGGAAATGCCGTGTAACAGAAATGCCTTGTTCACAAAGTTTCAGATGAAGAAATATTGATTGATTTTGTTTTTGGGGAAATAATGACAAGAATTTTTCGAACAGAAAATTCTGAGAGCAATTTGACAACACAAGTACACATGGTAACAGGACAGACAAGAGTTGCAAGTTATCATGTGATAATGGCAAGCCAAGCTGTTATTACCGCTGTCAGCCAGCATACGACCTGCAACATACATCACCATTAACAATTTAAAACGTAAATAATAAAAACAACACATGTGAAATAAAACAACATAACGCAAAGGAAAATAAATGCTGAAAATTAAAAGTAAGCAGCAGAGACAAAAACCTTTTATACATGAATCTGTCAAAGTATTTTTTCTCTAAGGTTCTATTTTTTCTAAAGTTTTATTTTCATTTTTTCACTAATCTTTTTTCCATTGATGTGCAATTATTAATTCTTCAAAGTGAATGTGGTATTCAATTCTACTCTTGTTCCCACTGCATTTCCTCCTCCCACTTTCCATTTTTGTATCAACTATCCCTCTTCCTATGAACATTCCCTCTTCTCATTTTCCCTTTCAATATCCTCTCTACTTAATTTCCAATCAACTAACCCCTTTCTCTTTCAACATTCTTCCTCTAGTTAGAGGGATCGTAAGTTTATTGGTATATTCCATTTTCCTCTAGTTAGAGTGATGTTAAATTTTTTGATATATTCCATTTCCTCCAGTTAGAGGGATGGTAAGTGTATTGATATATTCCATTTCCCTCTATTTAGAGGAGTGGTAAGTTCATTGGTACAATGTATACTCTGTCTCTATAAAAGTTTGTGTCACTTTATCTTCTGATTCCTGTTATACAAAATCATGTCCCCCCCCCCCCAAAAAAAAAGAAATTGTGAAAAAAACATGTTTATGTAGTTTATACTTTTATTTTGTCCTGAGACAATTCCCAACAGCGAAATATGTCTGAAACTAAGCGGTAGAAATTATAAAAAAATGAAAATAAAAGACCAACAATAAAAAAAAAATCAACACAGAAAGTAAACAAGCGTTCTTTTAGCATTCTGTTATTATTGATGAATCAATACATGTCTCCTACCTGTGACCCCATTATCATGTGAAATGTAGGCAATCAGAAAACCACAACCTTTAACCTTTCACCCCTGAGTATCTGAATGGTATCCTCGGTTAAATTGTTTAAAACAGTTCATCATGGTCAGTAGGATTGAAAGGGTTAATTGGACAAATTGACAAAATGGACAGAGAACGTATCAAAAACTATTTCCCCCATCAAAGGTACACGTGTAAGGGACTAAATACAAAAATAAAACAGCGAAAGTTACGAGGAATCAGAGCTGTCTCTTTTACTTACCCTGTGTATCAACATTCAAATGGCTGTTGTCAAAAATAAACCAGGTCAGGCTGACCTTGATGAATACATATCATACCTAAAATGTCATACCAGGACTCTATGCAATCATTTTTATCAAAACATATAAAATCAATATAATCAGGCAGGGTGGAGTCGCGTGAACCCTTTCTTGACCTAAACAATTTTAGAATTTAGGTAAAACATTAAAATTACACTGGCAAAAAAGTAATCATTCAGACATGTTACCAAAGAAATATCCATTCTTACTGGCAAGAGTAATGGTTCCTACTTGTTACCATAGCAACATCCACTCTTACTGGTAAGAGTAATCTTCCATAGCAACATCCACTCTTACTGGCAAGAGTAATGGTTCCTACCTGTTACCATAGAAACATCCACTCTTGCTGGCAAGAGTAATCTTTTCTAGATGTTAATACATGCAAGGAAATCCAGTTGGTAATAAAATACTTTTTCTGCAAAGCCTGTCATAACTGAAAAGTGAGTAGAATCATCTGTATGATAATCAAAAGGTTACTCCACCCTACCTAGTTATGTGAACCAGACAATAGCTCTGTAAAATGATTTCTCTTCTGAAAACTTAAACAGAATTAGTAAAGAAAAACCACTGAGAGTTATCTATACACACCTCCGCCTCCGTCAACTGCCTGTACAAACACCATTACAAAGTCCCTAGCAACACCAGCATTACTTGATGCTGTGCAAATATAGCGGCCTTCATCCTCTCTTCTTATATTGTATATACTGCAAAATTTGATATATACATATATTTGTTACGATGATTATGTGAGAACTACGTTAATACATGACATAGGAATCTTTTCAAGAATTTTTACATGCATAGGTCTTCTTCTAGATACAAAATGAAGTCACCACATGGTAATGGCCATCTTCGTAAGTCAAGGTTTTCTGATCCACTTCGTTCCTCATACACCTTGACAGATTACATTTCATATCTGGCAGTTACTAGTGGCAACATCTAGCGCCATTCTAATATTTCTCTTATAATTGACCAGACACTAACCCCTGACTTTTAGCCAATGAAAAGACTCATGGCACAGCACATCGTCATATTGTGTGTTTATGTACTTTCCCTCTATCATGTGGTCAAAGTATGCTCAATTGTTAAAATGCATTCTGATTGGCTGCAACTAACAGTAGCTGCGGCCAATGTAAATCGACCTCGGGACGTCACAATACACAGGCCAAATCTGTCAAGGTGTATGAGAAATGAAGTGGATAAGAAACTTTGACTTGGGAAGATTGGTAATGGCAGAATAGTCAACAACTCTATATATGTAGTATGCAATAACAAGGTACCAGAATCAACAAAGATCAAAGTGTGATACTGAAACATGATTGGCTACAGCAGCTCTAGGAATGATATCAGACTTAAAGACTAAATCAAAAAGACCACTGACAGAGCATTCGAGTCACATGCAGACGGTCCTAAATTTAATTTCTAGTACTGTGTCAAACCTTATAAGCTAAGACTAAAATATAGTCAGTTCCTCCACCAAACAGTCAGGATAAGAAGTCTTCAGATGAAAAATATATATGACAAATACGACTCCATTTTATATTACATTATAGGTCCCTCACTGCAATGGCACAAGTCCATGGCATGGGACAAAATTTGTAATAGTTCACCTAAAACCAGTGAAATTTAAGCCAGGAACTTATTGACAGAATGTTTGTAAGTTGTGTCACATGGACTTATCTATATTCTTCAGTATTTTGGTGCGGGACTAAGGTTGATATTTAAGTATTCTTGCTGCATCAGGACACAGAGTCAATGTCATGGATAAAATTGATCACATTTGAACTTTAGGAGTAAAATCACCATAGTGATACAGATCTAATATGAAGACGAAAAGCAAGACTTACCACATGACTTCACATCTACATACTTACATGAGTAACTTCATCTTACCTTGAACTAGATGTATTTAAGAAATGTTATGCCACTGAGAGCTGAGGCATTCTTAAGGATATTAAGGTCCCATAACTCTGGCAGATATTGCCAAATGTTGCACATAGTCATACTAATCTGTGATCTCATTGTTATAGAGCAAATTACAATGCTTGGTTAAATTTTTATGACAGGAACTCAAGTTATTTGAATCGGACGAAAATGTTGCAAACAAACAAATAGATAGATCCCAATCTGACCAAACAGATGGACTGATCCCAATCAGACAAAAATGTTGCAAACAAACAAATGGATAGATCCCAATCTGACCAAAATGTTGCAAACAAACAAATGGATAGATCCCAATCTGACCAAAATGTTGCAAACAAACAAATGGATAGATCCCAATCTGACCAAAATGTTGCAAACAAACAAATGGATAGATCCCAATTGGACCAAAATGATGCAAACAAACAAGTGGATAGATCCCAATCTGACCAAAATGTTGCAAACAAACAAATGGATAGATCCCAGTCTGACAAAAATGTTGCATACAAACAAGTGGATAGATCCCAATCGGACCAAAATGTTGCAAACAGACAAGTGGATAGATCCCAATCTGACCAAAATGTTGCAAACAAACAAGTGGATAGATCCCAATCGGACCAAAATGTTGCAAACAAACAAGTGGATAGATCCCAATCTGACAAAAATGTTGCAAACGAACATATGGACATATCCAAACCTTTGGGGCATAAAAAAAAATTTCTGTATGAATTCTATATTAAGCAACGTTTCAAATTTCTGACTTCACAAACGATATATATATATAGAGCTTACGTTAATAAACCTCCCCGTATGTCAGAATTAGGTGGTAGAGTGCCACCTTGTTTCTCCCAAGTGATAGTTGGTTGAGGTGAACCACTTGCTTTACACTCAAGTTCTATTGTCCTTCCAGCTTGTGGTCTTGTTTCTCTCAGAGGCGCAACGATGGTTGGTGGCACTGTAAGTAATAAAACAATGACCAGGAGTTATTTATTATAATTCAGAATTTGCTAGTCATGTTGACAGAAAAGATTTGTTTAACAGTGACGAAATCATTTTGGCGATGAATCTTTTGAAAATACTCAAGATCAGTACATTTTAATAGAAGGGTTTCCATAAGCAGTTTTTTTGCAAGATTTATTTCCCTTCGACGGCCACTTTGTGTGACAACATATACATGTATACTTTCCTCAATAAATCCACCAACTGATATGAAGTATTGTTATGTATAAATAGGATGAAAAAATTCTTTTTGGACAGAAATATTTATTTCAGGTCTTCAATAATTTAAACCACTAATTTGGGTGAAAATGACTAATTCCCCTTTCACTTATAATATGTAATTCAATTTAGTTGCTCAAAGAAAAAAACTTATCAATTTGCTCCAAAATATGGCTGCCGAACGGGAATTTTTCTAACAAAATACTGCTTACAGAAATCCATCCACTGGTCATTAGATGAACGAGTAAAAAATTAATCCTAAAAATAGATTATCAGTTATGTTTAGGGTAATATAAGTACATTATCTTAAAACAATCAACATCCTCTAATTCTGTACAGGTTTGAGTCAATTATGATATGATTTTTTCATCTCTTGGGGATCCAGTTCTTAAAATGATACAATGGTAATGTTTCAATTAATTGACATATTTCATAATATTAACCCAATCACCCCTCAAGGTGTTTGGACTGGTCTAAGTCATTGATTTACAGAAGAGTCCATTGTTCTGCAGGGGTCAATGAGTTAAATAAATGCAGTCAACAAGCAGTTAATTTTGCAATTGATATGAAGACTTCTAGCTTTAATCAAATTTTAGGAATGCAAATAAAATTTAATATCTGTTTTTTTTATATTTACCTGTGTTTACTGTAAGATATACTTACCCATATCTGTCATATTAACCTGTATTTATTTTATATTAACTTCCATTTACGCTATATTTAGATCTATGTTAATATGTTTACCTGAATTGATCTAAAATTTACCTGTACTGATCTTTTTTGTACCTGCATAAGTCATACAAAAAAAAATTTACCTTGTACATCTACTATGGCTATACCGTCAGAAGATCCAGCCAAATTAGTTGCAACACAACGGTATCGTCCAGCATCCGCAGCCGTAACTTGTCGTATTTCTAATAAACCATCATCCCGTTGTACTGCTGTTGGCGATAAACTGCCACCCATTTTTACCCAATCAATAGTGAATGGTCCTTGACCTTGAGGTTGGCAGCGAAGCTGTACAGTTTCTCCGGCACGAGCTTCTACACGAGCCGGTGAAATTGTGAGTGTTGGTGTGACTGGAAAAAATAAGACCAAGACATGCTTGAGAAAAACATCATGCTTCTAACAGGACTCCTAATATGATTGAACTCTCATAACTTTCCAGACAATGGTTATTATCAATCTAAAATTTGAAAAAAGAATATTTCAAGTTACATGATGGAAACTGAAATGTTACAAACCAAAAATATTAACAACCCCCCACCCCATCCCAATCTTCAGAGAATGCATGAAAAATTTGAGACATATAGATTATAAAATTTTGATCAGATAAACCTCATCAGCCTGTATCATCTTCAAAAATGTAAAATGGTAAATTTTGTATCCAATAAACCCAATGTTTACACTGATAAGGTACATATACACAATGTAGATGTGTTAAACATTAGCCCTGTAAGTAGAAAGCCCTCACCAGCTCTCTTTCTGTGTGTCCAAGAATGGCTGAAAACAAGAGAATATCAAATGTTCATTTTCTTTTTACCTGTGACAATGATAAATACAGATGCTTCATAATTATTTTGGCCAGCAACAGCACTACAAATGTACTCTCCGGCGTATTCTTTTCTGAAACGAGGTATGAAGAGGGTTCCTCCTCTGATTGAGTGATTAGGTGGTAACTGTCCACTTCTCTTTCTCCACCTCACGGTGGGATTGGTAAGTCCTGTAAACAATCATTAGAATGGAAATTTGTGCAAGTTCTTGTGAGCAATGCATTCTCGTTCTCTCTTACACAAACAACAAACTCCATAACCCCCACAAACCCTTCACACATAAGTCAAGTTCTTGTGAGACACATTCAACTGAAACATTCTCTTTCTTTCTCTCTCGCACAAATGCCAACACCAACAACCCTCCATTACACCCTTCATACATTAAATCAAAATCTTGTGAGCCATGTATTTTTTCATAACTCTCACTCTCTAGCACAACCCAAACCCACACCTCAACACACACCGCCTTCACACATGGGCTAAGAATGATGGACATTTCTATGCAGTATATGAATACAACTGTTTTGAGATAAATGTAAACAAAATTCCGAGCCTTGGAACATAACAAAAATGCTTAAAATTGAGATAACAAAGTATTTTGACAGAGACATATTGCTCTAGCAGAAATTATTTATCATTCTCTGTATATCACATAAAATGTCATATGAATATACAATACATTTCTCCAGTTAACTTACCCTGGGTCTCACACTCCAATGTGACACTTTGTCCCTCCACGGCGCTGACAGTGCCCGGACCTTTGATTGCCACTCCAGTGTTGGCAGTATTGTCATCTTGTACTGAAAAATACATAGGTAATAACTCAGTATTTCCTAAATCACCTTTTTATCATATATCACGATTTTCTATAAAATCAAATGTAGATGAAATAGACATGTACCCGTAGGTTGTCCTATAGCTGAGGAATAAAAGAATCAGTCTTACAAACCATATATACCTAATGCAAGTCAACAATAGCTTAAGACAAGTCAGGGGGGGTATTATCAGAATGCCCACAGAATCTAGGTGGTGCCTAAAGAAGGTTGGTAGTTTCTACAGAAGGATGGCCGTATTTATCAACTTTAACTTCTATGAAAAGACCTTGACTTTGACCATCCCCAAATTTTAACTTGCTTGAAAGACCCTTAACATCTCTGTAAGACCATTCCCCTTTACCTTTCTGGAAGACATTCCCCTTTAACTTTTCTGGAAGAACCCCCTCCCCTACTTTAACTTCTCTGGAAAAAAACAAACATGCCATTACTTTAAAGAGGTCTAAGATATGAACAGAAATAGGAAACCAACCCACTCCTTCCAAATTTGATACTTAGGCCTAGTGTGCCATAGCTAATAATGAGAAATGACATTTTGATATTAATTTTAATAATGTCAATGTCATATATCTACCACGTACGAGAACATAAATTCCTGGAAGGATATTTTGTTACTAAATATAGCATGTCACAAAATAAATACAAGAACAGGTAACACACGTGATTACATCAGTTATTTACCTATGAGTTGAACATTTTCAGTCACTTTTCCAGCATTATTTGTGGCAACACAGACAAAGTTGCCCGAATCGGCAACTGATACACTCTCAATAGTTAGAGTAGAAGAACCAGCAGTTGCACGTCTCTCTGCTTCAATGGCATCAAAGGCTGGGATGTCACCACGAGCAGGTGGAGTCTCGTATCTCCAGTAGACTTGTGGTGTTGGTTCTCCCTCAGCAATACATTCTACCGATATCCTCTGGCCAACAACAGCGTATATAGTTTTACTTGGTTGAATGATTATTCTTGGTGGACCTTAAGGTGCGTAAAAACAAAGTACATAGTTACATTAAATCATATCAACATGTACATGTATTTGTTTCTATAGTGACAAGAGATACCCTAGTAAAAATAGAACAAGGATTGAAATGTTTCATTTACTTGAATCAAAGTATGGAGAGTACAAAGTAGCACTTTTGGACAGTGAAAAAATTTCTCTCACATATGCATATTGTTTCAAAAATCCAATTGCACCACAGAACTGATTTTATGAAGAGAATGAATATTAGTTACTAATTACAGTAAAAAAGAAATAAATTTAATTAATCAATAATAGACTAGTCAAAGACAAGAGAAAAAGAGCATACCATTTATATATTTAGGAATTAAAGTGTTAAAATGGATAGATTACACCAACGTGTCCAACTGGAAATGCTACTAATTTCATCGATTGATCAATGCCCCGAAAAGTTATTTTCCAAATGGGGCTATGGGACATATTAATGTTTGAAGGATCAATGATTTGAGTTAAACTTCTGGATGACAAATAGAGTTAATCTTTGAACTTTTTGCGATGATCTGTATCCTATTATCATAAACCTGGTCATGCTTTAATGGGAAAATGTGTTAAACACCTGAGCAGATGCACACACACACAAACAAAATTTAAAACTACTAATGTAATGGAATAAAATATAGAAAATTTTCAAAAAGTGTTAATTTGATCTGCATAATGAAAAGCAAAATTAAAGTAACCGATCCCTAGACTTGCTTGTATAATCAATATTGCTGACACCGGACAAACCTTGTACAAACAATATTCCTGACTCTAGACCTACCTTGTACAATCAATGTTGCTGACACCAGACCTACCTTGTACAATCAAAATTGCTGACCCTAGACCTACCTTGTACAATCAATGTTGCTGACACCAGACCTACCTTGTACAATCAATATTGCTGACACCAGACCTACCTTGTACAATCAATGTTGCTGACACCAGACCTACCTTGTACAGTCAATATTGCTGACACCAGACCTACCTTGTACAATCAATGTTGCTGACACCAGACCTACCTTGTACAATCAATGTTGCTGACACCAGACCTACTGTGTACAATCAATATTGCTGACACCAGACCTACTGTGTACAATCAATATTTCTGACACCAGACCTACCTTGTACAATCAATGTTGCTGAAACCAGAAATACCTTGTACAATCAATATTGCTGACACCAGACCTACCTTGTACAATCAATATTGCTGACACCAGACCTACCTTGTACAATCAATATTGCTGACACCAGACCTACCTTGTACAATCAATATTGCTGACACCAGACCTACCTTGTACAATCAATATTGCTGACACCAGACCTACCTTGTACAATCAATATTGCTGACACCAGACCTACCTTGTACAATCAATATTGTTGACCCTAGACCTACCTTGTACAATCAATGTTGCTGACACCAGACCTACTGTGTACAATTAATATTGCTGACACCAGACCTACCTTGTACAATCAATGTTGCTGACACCAGACCTACCTTGTACAATCAATGTTGCTGACACCAGACCTACCTTGTACAATCAATGTTGCTGAAACCAGAAATACCTTGTACAATCAATATTGCTGACACCAGACCTACCTTGTACAATCAATATTGTTGACCCTAGACCTACCTTGTACAATCAATGTTGCTAACACCAGACCTACTGTGTACAATCAATGTTGCTGACACCAGACCTACCTTGTACAATCAATATTCTTGACCCTAGACCTACCTTGTACAATCAATGTTGCTGACACCAGACCTACCTTGTACAATCAATGTTGCTGACCCTAGACCTACCTTGTACAATCAACGTTACTGACACGAGACCTACCTTGTACAATCAATGTTGCTGAGGCTGTAATGGAGCCCATGCCATTTGTAGCAGTGCATATGTAACTTCCTTGCTCTTCTCCTTGTACATTTTTAAACATGATAACTCCATTGGCCATGATCTCTGTTGTACTGGTCAGTGCCTCACCTCCAGCTCTAGACAAATACAAAAGCCATAGATAAATTGAACAAAAAGGAAAGACAGTTAAAGTATGTATCTTACTACATGTCACACATAATATGATCAAAATATTATCAATATAATGCTTACAGACTTGTCAGATTTAGACAGATCCAGACCCTCTATACTAGGTGCTTCAGACACTGTTGTAATTATGAGGTAAAATTTAGACTGATCCAAACCCTCTATACTAAGGGGCTTCAGACACAGACATTGCTTCTTGTAATTACGAGATAAAACTTAAGACTGATCAAGACCCTCTATATTAGCTATACAAACCTCTTCCACAAAACAGTTGGAGGTGGATCGCCTCCCATTACTCTACACTGGAACAGAGCACTACCTCCCACATTGATTGTCTGTGCATCTTTGGGATAGAGCTCTATCTTTGGCTTTTGTCTTCCTTAAATTATAAAAAATATAGAAATTATAAAAAATATAGAAATTGCACCATATTTAACTGAATAAATTTCTCTCTTAGATGTACAGCCCTCTTTTTCATGTCATATATATATATATATATATATATATATATATATATATATATATATATATATATATATATATATATATATATAATGTAGACTTCCCAGTATGTCAAGGGTATTGCTCTTTTAAGCTTTCATATAGCCTGTAGGTATCAGCATACTGTTTTTTCAAGAATGCCAATGGAATTGCTGATCCAAACTTTCCCTTCAGATGTTGGGCCTCTGTATTAACAGATTGATTATCCAGTATACCAATGTATGTGCTTCTCCCTTTCTCATAATATATAATTATTTATAAAATATTTACTTCCGAGTATGTCAATGGAATTGGTTATTTATCTTAGGTAAGAGTTTTTGGAAATTTATTTGATCAACAGCCCTCACTGGAACTTGTAACAATTTTGCAAAATTTCAAAGCAAAACTACCTAAAGATGATATATGCTTAGCTTCAAACTAATGTTAAGTTTTCCTCAAGGATAACAGCAAAAACTAGTATAATTAAGATTCTTAGAAATTTTGGTCTTGTAGGCAAAAAAACCCCCCAAAAAACTTACTTTCTACCTCCACAATGACCCAAGCTGGTGAAGATTTTCCAGCTGAATTTTCTGCTTCACAAAGGTACAGTCCACGGTCCTCAACCATTGCATTAACGATTCTCAGTATATTTCCACTGACCTTTGATCAAAGAGAAGACATGAGTGAATTGTATGACATAATTATATGGCAATAGTGTCTTGTGTATCATAAATGACTTGTGATGACATTATAGATTTGACTTATGTTGACATTATAAATATGACTTGTGATGACATTATATATTTGACTTGTGATGACATCATAGATTTGACATGTGTTGACATTACATAATTGACTTGTGTTGACATTATAAATATGACTTGTGATGACATTATATATTTGACTTGTGATGACATCATAGATTTGACTTGTGTTGACATTATATAATTGACTTGTGTTGACATTATATAATTGACTTCTGTTGACATGATAGAGTTGACTTGTGTTGACATTATAGATTTGTATGACATGAGTGACTTGTGGTGATAAACTTAAGCTATACGATTCTATAATTAGTACATTACAGTCCAGTACATTTTTCAGTAAATAAACAAATTACATTACATCTTATTGAAAATATGACATACAAAATGATAGAAAGGTCACAAAGGTTTTCTGTTACTGCTATGCAAATACACATGGAACAAAGCCAATAGGGCTATGAGTTATCTTTCATCTGATTTCTAGACATATACAGACCTGGTGACGAGATGTTAAGTCTGCCTGTGATTTTGACCATCTGATTGTAGGAGTTGGTCGTCCTGTAACTTCACATGTAATGGTGCCAGTTGTGCCCTGGGCGATGGTCACTCTCTGAGGTGTGATTGTGGCCACTGGACGTTCAGCTGTAAAAATAAAAAAAAGCAAATATTAATGTAAAGAACTGAAATACAATAAAAGAAAGAGAGAGTCTACATACAAAAAAATCTACTTCAAATTATTTTGATTTATTTTCAAATATTTTCTTCAGAATATTGTTACTTTTGAAATCAAATATTGTTTGATCAATTTTCTTTTTAAGTACTTGAAAGGCCGCCCCAGTTGCCACTGAAAATGTGGTCTCTTAACACAGGTGGTCTCTCAAAAGAGGTTTTATTTAAAGTATCATTTAACCAGGTGGATTTCAGAATGTGCTCTTAAAAGACAGGTGGCCTTTCAAGGGAGTGGTTTCAAAAGACAGGTGGCCTTTCAAAAGAGTGGTCTCAAATGACATGTGGTCTTTCCTTACTGTGTCTTAAAAGACACGTGGTCTTTCATGACAGCGGTCTTTGAAGACAGGTTCTACTGAACAAACAATCTATTGAAAATTATTTTGCTTCACATCATCACAAACTAGGTCTTAAAGCGATATAAGCTGTCACAATGATTATTTTTGTCCCCTGACATATAGTAGAGAATATGATAAGATGTGTGTTCAAATACATTATCAAACACATAAAATGTTGTAAAAGATCTTCTTTTCAAAGTTATTTGTTTTATATGAACTTTAAGTTTTCCTGTACCTTAAATACCCAGCTGTATTTCCGTATGCAATGACCTTTCAGATAAACTCTTTTGCCGTATCAAATGTACTTCGTAATTCGGTCAGGGAATCTCAGTCCTTTATGCACTCAGACTGTGTTAAAGTCGGCCAAATTTTATGTTTTATATTTATTTTTAAAATACAGGAAGTGATTTTTATTGGAAACTGCATGTATTAGGTAAAATATATGCTTTTCAATGCTATTTTATATACCTGAAGAAAAAGAATAAATATATCAGGTTTCTAAAAGAAACTTTTCCGATTTTTAATGTTACTGTGAATGCTGACGTTGACAAAATAAAAAAAATCAAACTGTGAAAGGTATGCATATCTCACGTTTTACAATCATGCTGCCATATCCAGCGAAGTTGGGCAGTTCATGATCATATGTGTCTAGCATGATAAAGTCGAGAATGTGATGGGACGAGTTAAAAATGGGTTGAGATCACCCGATATATACTCAGCACATGGACAATTTCAGAAACGAATGTTTTGAAATGACGAAAAAGACAAAGTTTGCCTGATTTAAGTATGAAATGATGATGTACTAAAATAAATGTAAAGGGTAATAAGAATAGAATGTATATTAACTGCAAATAGCACATGTTTTTTACTGGTCACTCGGTAAACTTTGTAAAAAATTACCAAAAGTTAATTTGCAATGATTAAAGTATGGCAGACAAACAATAACTGATATTACAGGTTACAGGTTACTTTTGCCAAGATTGTTGTAATGTTACACATGTATTTGTTATTCGAACCACCAATTGGTTTCTTTGGAATATATATGAGATAGAATATCACATAAAATGGGCATGTAAAATTTTTCACCTATGACAGCTCATATCGTTCTAGACCTGATTGATAAGTAGTTCATCTTTTCAGAATATTTTCTTATTTTTTTAAAATAAATCAGATGAATTCTATAAAAAAAAAACCAAAAATTTTTTGTGAGTTACTAATTTGATTGGGTAGTAAAAAAATATTGAAATAGATATCATATGTGATAAGATAAAGAACTTTTTTATCAATGTAATTGCTGCAGTTAAGCAAATGAGTCTTGAGTATACACACCTTGTTCTGAAGACGGTTTCACTGTAACTGTGGCGGTGGCTGTTCCACGATCTCCCGTGGGAGTGATTGCAGTACAAATATATGTTCCACTAAATGACTGTTGAACATTTGGAATAGAGAGTACGCCTCCCTCCTGGGATGAACCTATAGGCAGACCGTTTGTTCGAGACCACACAAGAGTTGCACGGAGATTTCTGTCGTCAACATAACAATAGAGACGTGCAGTGCTTCCCTCGATCACGATAACAGCAGTCTCTCTGATGATAACAGTCACATCTGGAGGTTTTGTACCTGATGACAAAGACATTGCGTTCATGATAAGATTTTTACAAGATAGGTATCATCTTCATGTATCACTACCCAGACAATGTAAAAGTGGAACAATGAACAGATGCATAGACGTCGGAAGCAAATTGAAAGTGTGAAGGGGGGGGGCTAAACCAACTTAAAACACACACACACGCCAGAAACGTCTGGGGGGCTAATCCCAAATTTTCAACACCTATGTCTATCTTTGCAAAAATAAGTGGGGGGGGGGGGCTAAGCCCTCCCTAGCCCCCCGGTTCCGACGCCTATGAGATGGATATACTAAATTTAACAAATATTTTGTCCCCCCCACCCCTCTCTGGAATTCAATGGAGGGCTAATAAAAAAAACCCAAAACCATAAAAACAATTGACTTCCCTTACAATAAGTCAGATGTAACTGATCATTACCTCTCTGAACATACAAAATTGTTCTGATATCGCTTGTTCCAGCTACATTGGTTGCCTTACAGAAATATTCCGATTCATCTGATCTACGTGCATATGGGATTCTCAAAACACCATTATCAGTGGTGGCATCTGGGTTCATCTGTCCTCCACCTTTTCTCCACTCAACTACAGGTGGCGGTCGGCCGGACGCAATACACTTGAATTCAACTGCCTCTCCTTCCTTCACTGTTTGGTATCGAGGCTCTATTCGAACTTGAGGAGGAGTCTGTGTGGCTGCAAAATATGTAATTATCTTTGTTTAATTTCTTCCAAACTTTTCTTCACTTAATTAGCAACATCACCTTATATAGAAAAAGTGCCACATATATTGTATTTGACCTGTGCTATGGGTGTTTGCCAAAAGCATGAGGGTTTTTTCAATGTACTACGCTAAGTTCCTAGTATCATCTAAAAGACCTGGGGGGGGGGGGGGGGGGGGGGGGCATTTTAACAAGAAGTCCTAAGTCCTAAGTCTTAAGTTATTTGATCTTAAGACAAAACTTCAGACCATTTTATCAATGCCACCCTACCTCAAGTCTTAAGGTATATTTGCATATTTTCAAATAAAATCTTGGTAGCTTAAGAGTATTTTTACCTGCTACATTTAGAAAGACAAATTATGATACATACAAATATTACTTAGGTTAATGCACAGCCTCTTTGTAAGTTTTTGTAACAGATCGCAAGTTGTAATTGAGGTCTTAAAAACCTCATGCAAGAGTCCGAACCTTTTGTAAAACATGCCCCTGTATCTTTCTTTTTTTTCACTCATATGGAGACGTCACCAAATGCCGGTGAAGGGCTTCAAATTTTGGCCTATCCTCGGCACTTACGGCCATTGAGCAGTGAGGGTTCTTTAACGTGCCGACACCTACTGTGACACGGGACCTCCAGTTTGTACTGTCTCATCCGAAAGACAGGAAACCAACCTGTCGCCGGCGGGACTCGAACTCACGACCTCACGATCCAGAGTCGAGCGCGCTACCGACTGAGCCAGGCCAGCTCTGTTTTAAAGAAGTCATATGAGTAACAGTATTGAGAATCAAAACCCTTCTGCTTTAGAGGCAATCTTTAATTACCTCCCCTTTTATACAACGTTTGCTAGTTACAGGCCTGAGGATATCCTGTGCTAAAATTAGAAAGTCAACTTACGACTAACAGTAAGGGTAGCTACGTCTGTGTCTGTTGATATCATATCTGATCCCGTACATATATAATTGCCGGCATCTTCTGGCTGTACATTAGGTATTACCAATACTCCATTCTGGTCAATGGCCTTGTTTGGTAAATTTGAATCTTGTCTTGTCCACGACAAAATGAAGGTCATCTGAATAAAGGGTGAAAACAAAAATAAGGTCACTCTCATCCTGAATATATATATATATTATTATGTAGATAAAAAGGGCACATATAAAAGTCGATCATGTTTGTATAAGGCATTTTTAACCTTGTGTAACTCTGACTTCCTGACAAGGACCGTGTAAAAGTACACAAATCATCAAAAATTAAATCAATACTGCAAGGACATGTGCTTCTTTATCCTGACCAGTTATCTAAATCATCATGGCAACACTTACACCATAGTTACTTGACTCTGTAGTGAACTTCATTTACAAAGCAACTTGATCATGGTAAAAATGCTGAAAATAATGTACATTACCCCTAAATATGATTTGAAGGCAGTCAGAAAAAAACTATAAAATACAGTCAAACCTGCATTAACTCATTCATCCCTAAAGACACACTTGGACTGCTCTAAGTCATTGCTTTACAGAAGAGTCCATTGTTTTTTAGGGGTTGATGAGTTAAAGGCCTACTCTGTGTAAAGGGCACCTGCCTATAAAGGCCATTCAAACATAACCTTTGTTACCTTGTTTATAATGAATAAACCTCTTTATAAAGACCACCTGTCTATAACAGCCACCTTTGCCTGTTCTCCTGAGTGATCTTTATAGACAGGTTTGACTTAGATAATTTGAAAATATTTCAAAATTATTTGTGAGCATAGTATTTAAAGTATTTGTGTAAATATTTCAGGATTGTTGTAATTTGTAACACAACTGTGATTTTTAAAATTAAAATTGTTTTACTTCAGGTATTAGTAAAACTGGCAAAAGAATCACTGAAAACAAATTTAAATAATCAATTATCTTTTACTACAGGAAGCACATTCTTGCATAATATTTTGTTTATCTTGATATTACATATTAACTCTAACTTTTGAGATGTTAATTCAAAATGATTTAAGTTAATAACTAATACAGCAATCAACATGAACATGATGGAAGAGTCCATTACAGCTACCTTAAGCGATATCAATCAATCATGTAACATCACAAAGAGCTAAACCATCAACAAGGGGACATAACCATCACCATTGAAAGAAAAAGTTTAAAAAATGTAAAAATGCCAAGATGCTCTCACCATTTTAACCTGTTATCTGCATAAAGTTTGCATTCAGAAAGTTATACTAAATGTGACCAATAAAACCTTACGTTTAAAATGTAGATAAAACTCAAAATGAGAATTATGTAAGGGAGAGGCCATTGATGGCATATGTGATGTGTGCAAAGCCTGTCCATTGCCATAAAAAGGAGGCATTTGATGGCAAATGTGGTGTGTGCAAAGCCTAACCACTGCTATAAAGAGGAGGCCATTGCTGGCAAATGTGGTGTGTGCAAAGTCTAACCACTGCTATAAAGAGGAGGCCATTGCTGGCAAATGTGGTGTGTGCAAAGTCTAACCACTGCTATAAAGAGGAGGCCATTGATGGCAAATGTGGTGTGTGCAAAGTCTAACCACTGCTATAAAGAGGAGGCCATTGATGGCAAATGTGGTATTTACAAAGTCTAACCACTGCCATAAAGAGGAGGCAACTGATGGCAAATGTGGTGTGTGCAAAGTCTAACCACTGCCATAAAGAGGAGGCCATTGATGGCAAATGTGGTATTTACAAAGTCTAACCACTGCCATAAAGAGGAGGCAACTGATGGCAAATGTGGTATTTACAAAGTCTAACCACTGCCATAAAGAGGAGGCAACTGATGGCAAATGTGGTATTTACAAAGTCTAACCACTGCCATAAAGAGGAGGCAACTGATGGCAAATGTGGTATTTACAAAGTCTAACCACTGCCATAAAGAGGAGGCAACTGATGGCAAATGTGGTATTTACAAAGTCTAACCACTGCCATAAAGAGGAGGCAACTGATGGCAAATGTGGTATTTACAAAGTCTAACCACTGCCATAAAGAGGAGGACATTGATGGCAAATGTGGTGTGTGCAAAGTCTAACCACTGCCATAAAGAGGAGGCCATTGATGGCAAATGTGGTATTTGTCATGTACCTATGAGTTTTATTTCTTGATGCTTTGAAAGTGCACGGTCCCTGCTACTTGTGAATTGTATAACCTTAAAATTTGACAAAACAAAACTTTGAAAGACAAGATTTGGAATTTTGGGTCATAAAATAATGAAGCATAAAATTGGAAAATATGATTGTTTATGCATTATTTTACACTGGTAATTGATCTGGTTGACCCATAAATTGCTCTTGGAAAATCCTGTGGTTGGCAAATAATAGATCATTTTCAAGTTCTTTTGCAGTCTGTTTTTGGATCCGGATTTTTCATGTGCCGATTCAGCTTTGTTAAACATAGGGATTTCCGGTATGTGTCTTTCCGTTGATCAAAAAAGAAAACGTAGTTATATCTGAAGGCCAGTTTATCGTCACTAGTCCATTTATGCCAAAAACATATTGAGGTAAATGTCTGAACTCTACACCAGAAATGAAATATTGTGACAATTTGATGTATTGTATGAAATCAAGCTTTATTATTTCTTGATCGACGCAAAGACACATATCGGAAATCGTGAAGCAAAACAAAATTGAAGTGGCGCAAGAAAAACCCTGATCCAAAATCAGATTACATAAGAACTCAAAAATGATCTATTTGATGAACTGTTCAACCTTAAAATCATGAATATATATACTTAAATGTATGGGGCACCTTCTTGCCAAATCATTTTTCTGCATCCAGAAAAATAATTATTTGTTTGGTAATGCAGAAACTAAAGAAATGAGCCACTCTTGAAAAGAAAGAAAATGTAAACGTAAGCTGTGAAGTGCTGCCGAAAATGTTGATAGATCCATAAATAGAAACAGCAAGCAGACATGTAGGGCTACAATTAGCAATGTAAACACAATATAAAAGGTACATTAGCTGTATTTTCCAAAAAAACATTTTTTATTTTACATCTTTGATTGATGAACAATTAGAAAAAAGAGATGTACACAGGCATAACAATTCTTATATTTCTATTTATGTCATGACAATAAGGTCAGATCCAGTGTTGTACGCATATATACAAATAATTAGGTTTTATTAATCATTTGTATTTTCACAAAAATATACAGGAATTTAAGAATTTTTATGCCTGTGTAAACCTCTTTTTTTGTTATTTTACATCAATCTAAGAAGTAAAAAAAAAAGAACAACTTTGGAAAAAAGCACAGATAATGCCCCTTTCAACATCATTTATATGATGGTCTTCCACTCTGATACACAATTGCAAATACAGGTGAAATAATCAAGAAGCAATCTTTGTACTTCAGGATCTATATTTATATAGTTATTATCATTTTATTTTAAGCTTGTACTCCTGCTTAAATGGACTCACATGTATAGAATATGCCAGGTAAGCTTCTTGCCTAAACAAACTAAAACAAGCTGTTACAGTAACAGGCCTATGGTATTGACTGATGCCAATGCAGTGACAGTTCTTTAATCAGCAATGCCTGCCCTGACCCCTGACCTCTGTAGTATGTTTCATTTATAGACCCATAAATTTCAATTCACATACAGAGTGGCTTCACAAAGATAGGCCACTGCCTTTTTCAATATTGATAAACATCATTGCTTGGCTATTAAGCTACTACAAACAAATTATTACTGGTAAATATGTAATTGATGATTACAGGTAAAACTGTAATTGATGATTACAGATAAATCTGCAACTGATGATTACAGGTAAATCTGTAATGGATGTTTACAGATGAAAACTTTAATTGTTGTTTGTAGGTAAATCAAGTTTTTAAAATGTGTTAGTACACAAAATCATGTCAGTGCAACCTTTAACCCCACAACAAAACTTGCATCTACTGGTATATAGCCTTCAATACATATGTATTTGATAACAAACATATTTCCTGTATATACCAACAAAAATCTAAACAATCGATCAAGATAATCAACCTCTCACCAGGTTTTAGTTCAGAACAATGCTGAATTGAATCTTCTTGAAAAGAATTCAACTATTTAGTAAAAACAATGTTTAAAATATTTACTGCATTAAAGGAGGGGGACTGCAGAGGAAATTGTGAATGGATTAAATAAAGTGCTGACTGAAACCCAAACTTACCCCATCAGGCTGAAATAAACATTTTATTTTGAATATTTGAATTGATTGGCTAAACATGACTGAAAATTAGAAAAACCTATGCATCTGTAACATTTTTGTTTTACATGACATTTGAATATTATCAATACTTGGCAGATTTGCTGAACAATTAATATTTTTAATTTTTCCTGTAAGAATTGTCCAATGTGGCCTTTACTTTCTGATGATTTCCTGTGTTACTGGCTATATATTAATTTTTTGTTTGTTTGTTGTTTTATATTCCATCAAGAAATTTTCATTTATATTGACGCCACCAGCTTTAGGTGAAGTGCAACAAATTTTGACCTGTTTTTAAAATCATGGTATGACCCTGTAATGGGAATCAAACCTGGGACCTTCCGGTAATGGGAATCAAACCGAGGACCTTCCGGTAATGAATCAAACCTGGGACCTTCCATTAATGGGAATCAAAGTCGAGACCTTCCTGTAATGGGAATCAAACCCTGGACCTTTCGGTAATGAGAATCAAGCCTGGGATCTTCCAGTAATGAATTAAACTTGGGACCTTACGGTAATGGGAATCAAACCTGGGACCTTACAGTAATGGGAATCAAACCTTGGACCTTACGGTAATGGGAATCAAACTTGGGACCTTCCGGTAATGGGAATCAAATCTGGGAACTTCCGGTAATGGGAATCAAACCTGGGACCTTCTGCCTATGAGTTCAGATGCTCTACCTCTATGCAACAGCAAGCCATTTTTTTACAAGAAAGGGGATGGATTTTCTACAAAAAAAATATCAATGACCAAGAATCATGTACTGTTTACAGATGTCAAAATTCAGCAATACTTTCATAAATGATTTTACATTTTTTCAAAATATTTACTTCTTTCTTCAAAATTTCGCCTAAATTTCAACAAAAAAAAAGTCAAAAGAATTTTTTTTCCTGAAAAATGAATTTTACTACAGGTAAAGTGTTATTTTGAATTCACATTTTTTTTTTTGATTTAAAAGTGTTTAACATCTGCAATGTTTTTAAAGGCATGACCAAGCTATCGCTATACGATACGACTAACTATTCTGTTCATTTTGTTAACAGAGCGTAAACGGTTAGAAGAAAATTGAAAAGTGGACATAAATGACAGGTGATTACTTAATACAGGTAAAACAATACAGGTAATATCACTATATAAGACAGGGGATGACTAATAAACTTATGTGATCCTATGATTTAGAAATTATCGGAATCTAAAATGTGCAACTATGATTAAACAAGCATTTGCAAAATATATGTAATTCTCTATTGTATCGAAGTACTCACTAAACTCTGTATTTTGCCTCAAATAATGCCATTACATTCCTAAAGGTATTTCAACAGGTAGATTAAAATACTATAATCAACTACTATCTTGACACAACTACGATAAATTGTTAATTTTGCATAAAATACTCACTTTAGTCAATGATCCGGTGGCCACACAAACAAACCTCACAGATGTACCTTCGTCGACTGTAACATCCTTCGGATTCTCCACATAGACTCTAATTGGCATTTCTCTTCCTACAGAGACAGAGAAACAATGTTTTTAGATTTTATCTTAGAAATCAAAGATGACAAGTGTCCAGTGTTATGACTAGTGATATCAAAATATGCGATAAACTAAGGTGAAGAACAAATTCTGCCATGGTGTATATCCATTGTTAAATCAGCTACTATTCAAAGATTTTCTATGCATGCTGTAAAACAAGGCAAAATGAACTTTTGACATGAAATTTTTATCTCAATAAGATAAAAAATAAAGAAATGTGAATGGCAGATTATTTGTAGAAAACAAACCTTCTATGCAAAAGTGAAACAATAACCTTGAGTTATGCACCTTATTAGGGGATGTGTCTTATTACCTAGACATGACAATATACTCTTTCTGCTAGATAAAGATGAATAATTTCATATACACAACATTACTTCATCCATGTCATTTAGCTCAGCTTTCAAATACTTCAAACAAAATATGCAAATTTAGAGTTATGACTGAGTGGTCTCCCTTCTCAGGACTCTTTATACTGAAGCACACAAAAGTTATGAAGTTGTCATTAGCAGTGTGTAGAAATGTTATATGATATACCTGTGACAGTTAGTCTAACATATTCTCTTGTACTGCCATGGATGTTTGTAGCTGTGCAAACATATCTACCACTATCAGTCTCCACCAAATCCCTTATTGTCAAAGAATATCTAGGCCCAACTTGAGCTCTGGTTGGTAATGGCTGTCCATTACTTCGACTCCATACCACATTAAATGGTCTGGTTCCCCGTACATCACACTGGAAGACGACAGTGTTGCCAACACTTTCATCAATACTTACTGGGTTTACAGTTATGGTGGGTTTAAGTTTTTCTGTAAAAATACAAAAAAGAAAATGATTTAAAGATTCATGATTAATTAAAGGTCAAATGATGATGTGATAATGGATAATAAATAATAATAAATTTCACAGCCTCTGGATGAGGGTATTTGTAGGTAGGGACCTACAAATACCCTCATCCAGAGGCTGTGAAATTTACAATATGTTATGACTGAGTTCCCATTCTGCCAAACAAGTACCCTAAACTAGAGACAGTAATTTATAATATGTGATATATGAGCCCTCTACCTACAAAACTCCCATCCAGAGGCTGTGAAATTTACAATAAGTGATAACCAAGTCCCATTTCTGCCTACAAATACCCTCATCTACAGGCTTTGAATTTTACAAAATATGATTACCGAGTTCCATCCTGCCTACAATTATCCCTCATCTAGAGGCTGTGCAATTTACGTATGTTACCTTTAACAGAGAAAAATGATCGGTATCAAAATGTACCAACATCAAGATATGCAGACAAGAACATGTACTGACATCAACATATGACATCAAGATGTACTGACATCAACATGTACTAACATCAAAATGTACTGACATCAACATGTACTAACATCAAGATGTACTGACATCGAGATGAACTGACATCAACATGTACAGACATCAAGATGTACTGATGACAAGATGTACTGATGACAAGATGTACTGACATCAAGATGTACAAACATCAAGATGTGCTGACAACAATATGTACTGACATCAACATATGACATCAAGATGTACTGACATCAACATGTACTAACATCAAGATGTACTGACATCGAGATGAACTGACATCAACATGTACAGACATCAAGATGTACTGATGACAAGATGTACTGACATCAAGATGTACTGAAATCAAGATGTACTGACATCAATCTGTACTGACATCAACTTGTACTGACATCAAGATGTACAAACATCAAGATGTGTTGACATCAAGATGTACTGACATCAAGATGTACTGACATAAACATGTACTGACATCAAGATGTACTAACATCAATATGTACTGACATCAAGATGTACTAACATCAATATGTACTGACATCAAGATGTACTGATGTCAAGATGTACCAACATCAACATGTACTGACATCAACATGCACTGATGTCAAGATCTACTGGCATCAACATCTACATATACTTACCTCTCTCTAAAGTACAAGATCCACCTATCTCTCTTGGTCCTGGGTTACCAACATATCCTCTCTCTGTATCACAGCTGTAAAGGATTAATGTGTTACTATGGTAACATACTATGGTTATTATGGTAATGTAATCAATTGAATAAATCTTGTGCGCTAATCTTAATTTTTTATCTCAAGAGATTCTAAGTGCAATGTTTTTAATTGTGAATTTAGCTAAAGCTTGTAATGGACTTTAACAATTGAACACTGTTTCTGAGAAACATTTATATATTGTATACTTTTTGTGAAATAATAATGCTGCAAACAGGCTGACTATAAAATCCCTTTGTATAAAAACATTTACCCTTAAAGTACAGTCACACTTGCATTAAATCTGTATAAAGGGCACCCTGTCTAGAAAGACTTTATAAAGGACACCTGTCTGTAACGGCTACTTTGGCCCGGTCCCTTTAGTGGACTTAATAGACAAATTTGACTGAATACTTTTACCACCATTTAGTATCATGTTTTGATATTTTATCTACACACTGGGTCATAACTTAAAGCAACAAAGCAAAGCTTGATTTGTTTCATATCACATACAAGGAAAAGATGTGCATCAATGCTCATTATAAGACTTATACTTACGTTCCACAGTTTCTGCCCAGGTAACCTGTAGGACACCTGTCACAAGTCACCTGTCTATCTGTATCCAGGTAACATGTAGGTGAAAATCTGTGTAATAAGCGAACATATAAGTAGACAAATAAAAAAAATGAAACTTTTGAGTAATTTTACTGCTCTAAGATAAACAATTTACATATATAAAAATGAAATGGTTGATAGTGATGAAAAATTTGGTCTGTGTAAAAGAGGCGACCATACAAATACCATAACCATTTCTTGCCGACTTATGAGAAAATTACAGGAAATGGTAATATAAAACAAAATTAATAATCATAAAACACCTTTGAAGTGTTTAATAAAAGTTGTAATTTAAAAATGACCTACTGGTTTGAGGATACTGTTAACGGACACGGACATCTGCGACAATCAGTCGATGTACCAGCTGTAGCATCGCCATAGTAACCTTCAGCACATCTCTCACAACGATCTCCAACAGTATTATGTTGGCAATTCTGTAGAAACAGAAATAATACATAATTAATTGACCTTGACGTTGAATACTAAGATTTCAGATCTTTCCTGTATAAAAGTATTCAATTATTATTGATTGGAGTATTTAAATATATTATTGTCACAAATTGTATCATATTAACTCATTCAGCTCTGGAGACACATATGATGGACATACAAAATACTCCCCTCTTTGAGTCTGTTTTATGATGTACGTACCAAACACTCCCTCCTAAATCTTTGTCATGATGCACCTACCAAACACTCCCTCCTAAATCTCTGTCATGATGTACATACCAAACACTCCCCTCCCTGAGTGTATATTACCAATTGTATATTACCATGTACATCCTAAACCTTCCACTCCACAAGTCTATGGTACCATACACATACCAAACACTCCCCACCCCAAGTGTATATTACCGAATGTATGTTACCATGTACATCCCAAACCTTCCACTCCACAAGTCTCTGGTACCATACACATACCAAACACTCCCCCACCGCAAGTGTATATTACCGAATGTATGTTACCATGTACATCCCAAACACTCCCCCACCCCAAGTGTATATTACCGACTGTATGTTACCATGTACATCCCAAACCTTCCACTTCACAAGTCTATGGTACCATACACATACCAAACACTCCCCACCCCAAGTGTATATTACCGAATGTATGTTACCATGTACATCCCAAACCTTCCACTCCACAAGTCTCTGGTACCATACACATACCAAACACTCCCCACCCCAAGTGTATATTACCGACTGTATAATACCATGTACATCCTAAACCTTCCACTCCACAAGTCTATTGTACCATACACATACCAAACACTCCCCATCTCAAGTGTATATTACCGACTGTATATTACCATGTACATCCCAAACCTTCCACTCCACAAGTCTATGGTACCATATACATACCAAACACTGTCCTGTTAGTGGATTACAAGAACTGGCATGTCCATTACATCTACAGCTTACACAACGCCCTGGGCCAGAGGTACCATCTTGTCGAACATAGCCTGCTGCACACTGCTCACACGACAGTCCTGTATATCCCTCTGGGCATTGACAGTTTTCTACCATTGGTGCAGGTCCATAAGTTGTCGGAGTTGCTACGGCAGTATCCATGTACAGATTCCTAAGGGAAGTTCTAGACATTGTTGAATGGAAAGAGGCTCGAATAATGATGGCCTCAATGTCAGATAAGATGTTCATGAAAATTTCTCTGGTTGGGGTGGATCCATCCAACATTTGGAAAGAGGACTACAAAAATAGGATATGAAAATTATAAATATTTACATATTGATACTGACTGTGATGAAAACAGGCTGGAAGACCATAAATTCAAGGGAGATCACTCAAGCATATCACATGCTGAATGATATTGAAATCAGCCACATTTTTCTGATGTACATTCTGGAAATTTTATCTGCAAAACATCAACGATACTTAAAAAAACTGTTATAGAAACAGGCTGAAAGTGGATATATTTACCTGTGGATCTACCTCATTCAAATTTTTCACAAAAATGATTCTCAACTTTATAGAATATGTAAAACATTGAGACTCAGATTTCAAAATGACAGAAAACTAATTTCTTTAATGTTTTCTTTTATCAATTTTATAGTTTAAGAAATTATGCAGAAGCTCTTATCGATTTATCCTTACCCTTGACTACAGTGTATTCCTAGAAGTTGTATCTTGTAAACCTTTAGTTTGCCATGTCCAGGTCATCCAACACTTTCCCTACCTCTGCCATTAGATGTTGTACACATGTAACATGTAACGGATAGTAACTACCCTTAGAACTTTAATTATATTATCCTTTGGTTTCTGCTGTCCAAATTTAGGAGAAATTTTTTTTATAGATACCTACCTCTGCCAGGCAGATATTGTATGTTTGTAACTTGTAATACATATTGACAACATCTACAACTTGCATCTTATAATCTTCTGGTTTGCCTTATCCAAATATAAGAGAGGCATTGATACTTACCTCTACAAGTTGTATTTCGTAATCTTCTGGTTGATTTTCTCTGAGTGATGGATTGAACAAGTAGTAGATTCTCTGTCTCTGCCCTGTAGTCTGTGTGTAAATTATACATTAAGTCAAACCACAATAAAAATAAACTTCAGTTGAAGACGATTAATGTTGCCATAGATACATGACTTACAGGGACAAGTTTACTTTATAAAATTGTCAGTATGTATTAGCTGATACGTTGAATTTGATATGAAATATAGGCTAAGAGCACAACCTTTCTTTTCAATAAAAATTATTTTCAAATTAGCATGCTGTATAGTGAAATTATCCATCTTTCACATTATCATAAAACTTGTCATACTTTTTCCGTTCAGATAATCTATGTAAAATCCAGTTTTTCGTGAAAATGTTGCGTATAAGAAAAGCACCATAAATTATCTATAAATTTGAATTGTACTTTTGACCTAAATTGCGTCAAAATAAGGCTTTCTTTATATCAAAACAATTATTAATTAAAACATGAAGACTGGGTTTACTGTTAAGAGACTTACCACAATTTCAACATCAGCGTCTCTGAATGAGTTCCCAGAACCAATCAATGCCTCATATTCAATTGTAAATGATAATTTTCCGCCATACGATGTCACCTAGGAACAGATTAACGCCAGTTAACATGTGTTAAAAATATACTTCAATATCTTAAGATATCACATCATTTACAATTTTTTTTTTGGACAATTCTCCAACAAATACAGTACGTCTTATTGCCGATTTATATTCACTTACCCTATTTCCTCTAAATTTTGGTGGCAGATTGAAGTACAGACTCTCTCTTTCTCTCTGAATTCCAGAGAATTGATCGAAAGCTATTTCATTTTTGACTGTGTCCAAAGTGAAGCCATCTGAAACAACCTTACTGAGACGTCGGTTTGTCAACACAAAGTTGTGGGTATCGTCGTCATTCAGATTAGGACGAATCTGAAAAATAAGTGTAAAATATGGATAAATCTTCAAGACATGCAATTTGACAGATGACGTCTTCGTAAAATTTTTTGATGTAATTCAACTGATTTTATATTGACTGTAGATATAATTCAGGGTCCATTACAATTGGCAATGGGAGTGACTAATACAGGTTTTCTGCCCAAACAATATGAAGTTCAACTTAGGCCAATATTGACAAAACTAAGCCAATATTGGAAAAACGAAGCCAATATTGGAAAAAACTAAGCCAATACTGAAAAACTCGTTCAATATTGAAGTCGCGTGACAAAATAGAAATTCAAGTGAGAGGGGCCACCATTTTTTAAAAAATCAAACAGTACGCACATCTTTTCCACACAGCATTGGCCTAGTTGGTTTTCATATTGGCTCAGTTAATTATTGATATGCTCATTAATCAGTGGTTTTCATACTGGCCTAGTAACTGCTCCTCAGTCTATCGTATTGACCTTCGACTTCGCCACAGGCCAACACGACAGACCTCAGCACAATAACTAGGCCAATATAGAAATCACTGATTAATAACGCTCAGACATGATTTCAGGTTACAGCAAAAAAATCTGAAAATAATGGGTTGTAAAGTCTTACATACCATCAGCATCGGAAGCAAATTGAAAGTGGGGGGGCTAAACCAACTTAAAACACATACACACGCCAGAACGTCTGGGGCTAAGCCCCAATTTTTAACACCTATGTCTATCTTTGCAAATTTGCCATTTCGAGGTCACCCCACCATACCGGAAATCGTGTAATACCGGCTAATATTAAACTCAATGAAGGAAACGACCGGAAAATCCGGATTTTCGATGTTGCCGATTTTTAAGGAAAAAGTCGGAAATTAAAATTCTCAGTCGGAAAACTGACCCCAAAAAATCGGATTTCCGATTTAAATCGGAAAAAAATCATGTCTGTAACGCTATATAATAGGTGAAGTGACTGTGTGTGTTCTCTTACCCTGTCCCTGAAGTAATTGGAACTAGAACATTTTTTGGTGACTCCGGAGCAATAACAGGATAAACATCCCTGAGGATTGCTTTCACTGAGACCAAAGTAACCTTCTCGACAATACTGACATCTTAATCCCTGAACATGTGCCTGAAAAAGAGAGAAATAAATACAATTAAAGCTGTAAATAGGGGCCACCCAAGGGACCAGAAAATATTGACCTTAATGTGCAGGTGACCCTTCTACACAGGTTCAATGTGCCTGAAAAGTCAGAGAAAAAAAACTAAACAGGTTATGCATAGAGGTGGTCGCTATAGCAGGTTTTACTGTATGCAAAACAATACATTGTTTGTTTGTTTAAAACAGTGGCTTAAGCCACAAACAATAATATCTAAGTAACAAATGGTGGAGAAGAGAAGAAGGTTACAATATACACTGGAGGAGAGCACCGCACTACTGCAAGTAAACTGGAAAATTCACAGATGAAATGAGCCGGCCTGGCTCAGTTGGTAGCGTCCTCGACTCTGGATCGTGAGGTCTTGAAATACCTGCCGGCTACATGGCTTTCTGTCTTTCGGATGAGACAGTAAAAAATTGCTCTAACAGTAGGTGTCAGCCACGTAGAACCCTCACTGCCAATATAAAGAACAAAATTTGAAGCCCTTCACCAGCATTTAGTAATTTCTCCATATGAGTGAAATATTCTTGAGTGGGACGTTAAACAACAATAAACAAACAAACATCACAGATGAAATACTTCATGGTTTAGAGCATGTTGCTCTAACATCTCTCCCAGTAGTAGCCAATATAAACAATGTAAGAACTATATACGTATTATAAAGGTTCATCCTATGGCAGGTGCTTGCACATTTTGAGATACAGTAAAACCTGTTTTAGGGAACACTTGTGTATAAAGACCCCATGGTCACAATAGTACCATTTGTGTACAAATGAACCTCTTCAAAAAGACCACCTCCCTATAAAGATGGGCTTTGTTGTGTCACTAAGGGTGTGTTTATATACAAATTTCACTGTATGATATTCTTATGACACTTTTTACCTTCCATAGATAAAATAAATATTCACTTTCACATTTTGCACACTGAATGAATACACAAATACCAACATTTTACAAACAAATTAGAAACAAACACTTACATACTATTTAACAAATGCAAAATACATTATCGCTGTTTAATTTCATGGAGAGAAAATTGTTTGTTTTTCCAAAAGGAAATTATTCAAAAGAATTAAATTCCATGCAAGACTAATTCCAAATATCTCGATTATAGCAAAATTGAATCACACCCACCCCCCAAAAGCAACTATACAGTAAATATAAACACTGATATCTTATATAACATGTATATCGTATTTGTAGATAAAAACACCAATGTTTTATACAATATATGTACAGATATGAACACCGACATTTAACACAAGGAGCGTATACATGTACATACCTTACACTGACATTGTTTGGTTCCCTGATTACACTGTGTGTTTGGTACTGTTCCTTTCAGATCACAATCACATTTAGGTCCTATAAAACAAGATAAAGAATGTTAACTTTCGACAATATCTTAATACAACAAAAATCTAAAGCATTTACATCAAAATGAATTATTTCTTTAAGAAGAATGCATTTGAACAATATAATGCCTAAGAGAAGTAAACCTTTTCAAAAGTTTCTCAAAAAGTCTCATACCTCTGGGAAATACTAACAAATAACTCATCGTAAGTATCATTGATATAAAGTATCATACCGTAATTGGTTAAAATTTTAACTTAACAGAACAAGGATGTATCTCTTGAGAACACATGACAAGATAGAACAATGATGCATCTGTTGAGAATTTATGACAAGATAGAACAAGGATGTATCTCTTGAGAATATGACAAAATAGAACAATGATGTATCTCTTAAGAATACATGACAATATAGACCAAGGATGTATCTCTTGAGAATACATGACAAGATAGAACAAGGATGTATCTCTTGAACGCATGACAAAATAGAACAATGATGCATCTCTGGAGTATACATGACAAGATGTATCTCTTAAGAACATATGACAAGATTTATCTCTTAAGAACATATGACAAGATGTATCGCTAGAGAATATATGACAAGATGTATCTCTTAAGAACATGACAAGATGTATCTCTTGAGAACATATGACAAGATGTATCTCTTGAGAACATATGACAAGATGTATCTCTTAAGAACATATGACAAGATGTATCTCTTGAGAACATATGACAAGATGTATCTCTTGAGAACATATGAAAACATGTATCTCTTAAGAACATATGACAAGATATATCTCTTAAGAACATATGACAAGATGTATCTCTTAACAACATATGACAAGATGTATCTCTTGAGAACATATGACACACTTTACCTGTATCTATTTTACAGTAATCCCCTGGACGAAGTGGGTTACCTGTGTAACCCTGGACACACCTGGAATAGATCAAAATACAGAATTTATAAACTTGCTACTGTGTACGCAACATGGTAAAAAATATAGAAATAGATACATGCATACATACACATACATCACAAGTAAAACTGTGTTAAAGATATCTAAAAGCAAAATCAAGAGACTTTATTTTTTGTTATTGTCATACTGTCAGTAATACCACAATGAAATCATTTGCTTTTTTCCATTTTAGTCTAATATATATTTACAATTTGTGACCACGACTGGACAATAAGGACACAAAGGATTTATTTCATAATATTCCTTTTTACCATGCTTTTCCAAACTACAGTTTCTTTTAGGTGATAACATTCTGTGTATACAAATATACATACCGCTCACATCTTCTGCCTGTATGACCGGCTGGACAAGCGGTACAGGTGACTTGTCCATCTGTATCTAATATACAGGTAGGACTGAATCTGTAAAATATGAATTGAAATTTGTAGATCATTCAATGAATCAAGACTTATTTCTGCCACACAATGAAAGGTATGATTAGGAGAAAGAAAATAAAACAAAAACAAAAAAATTACATAATTGAAGTATATGAAGCAAGTCAATGGATATGGAGTGACATGAGAAATTATAAAAGTCACATGTTATATATGTAAACCAATCAAATTGGCTGAAATAAAATATCCATTCTGAATACTAGTAACTAAAAGAAATTTTATTACATTACCTCAGCATCATTTTAGGAAGAATTGTAGCTTAGTACATGTGTTCTAATACTTATATTTCAAGGTCAAAATATATGTAAAATGTCATTTATTTTAGATTTGTGATTTCAGAAACCATGGAAATAGAGAAACTTACTGATTGGGTGCTTGCGTAAGTGGACATGGACATAGCTGACAGTCAGATGGTGTACCTCGCTTAGCATCGCCATAGTAACCAGCTGCACATCGTTCACATTTGTCACCTACGGTATTATGTTGGCAGTTCTGAATTAAAAATTGCAAGAACATTACAATTCAGCCTGATTGAAGGTGCCTCTGTAAAATGTCTTTGTAAAAAAAAGAAACCGGATTAATTGCTTTAATTCTTCTAATTAAAAACTGATTATCAATTATGATTTTAACTAACTGCAAATCACTAATTAGTATCCAGAAAGCCTATAGCTCTAATCCTCAAATTTTACAGCATGTAATTTTTTACATTTTGCATGAGGAACTTGCATAGCATCTTAAATTGTACCGCTCTTTTCCCAACCTAGTGAATCTGATTTTATGAATAATAATGAATTATTGAGAAATTTTATGAGAAGGTACATGTAACTTTGATACACATTGTTGAAAAGCACTTACCCTGCAGCGTCCAGTTTCTGGGTCACACTCACCCGAGTGACCATTACACTGACACGGTTCACAAATTCTTAAATACAGTCCTTTAGTTGTTCTCCTGTAACCAACGTCACAGTCCTTAAAACAAATAATTATCATGGAAGTGTTCAAATAATACAATACGGAATTGGTAGAATAAAGTGGAATGTGCAGCAAGAAAAAAAAACAAAGTCAGAAAATTAAGTAAACAACGAAAGATAGATGGACTGACAGACATATATAAAATACCAACTAAGAAAATACACGTACCAGTACTTGTATGTAATATCCTGGCTACATTGAAAATCATTCTTCTTAGTTTTTCAAAATTTTGTTTTGTTCAAAAGGAAAGAGAAAGAGTTGAAGATAGACTAACAGGGAGGCAGATTGAAAGATGGACAGACTGACAGAGAGACAGATAGACAGCCAGAATGACAGACCAATCAAGAATATGCCAGACATTCTAGATCAAACTTTAAGACATCATATTTAACTTATTCACCCCTACAGACACATTTGGACTTGCCTAAATAATAGATTTATTGAACAGTTCATTGTTTCTTAGCAGTTGATAAGATTTGACAATATAGTGAAATATAGAGAAATTTGTTTAACCCATCTAGGCCTGCCCTTGAAAATTGTAGACTCTACTGAAAATCATATATCAATATATATATATATATATATATATATATATCATAGGCGTCGGAACCGGGGGGGCTAGGGGGGCTTAGCCCCCCCCTTTTTTTTGCAAAGATAGACATATGTGTTGAAAATCGGGGCTTAGCCTCCAGACGTTTCTGGCGTGTGTGTGTTTTTTAAGTTGGTTTAGCCCCCCTACTTTCAATTTGCTTCCGACGCCTATGTATATATATATATATGTAACAGAGACATATACTGCTTCTGCTTGGATTCAAACCCAGGACCCCTGGTTTACCAGTCTGGTGCTCTACCGATCAAGCTAAAGGGGAAACCCCACTAGATTAAGCTGGTAGGAATACCATATAATTAACCCTTAATTAACCCTGCCCCCCCCCCCCCCCATATATATATATATATATATATATATATATATATATATATATATATATATATATATACAATGTATATCATTGTCTGGTCCAAATGTGTCTTTAGGGGTGTATAAGTTAAACAGGTGTTTGTTAGTAGAGATAACATACCTCACAGGATAGACCTTTGTAACCTCTAGGACACTGACACTGTTCCACAGCATATGCTCGGTCTTGTCCGGTGTTACGATCCTCTGCGGTATCCAATGTCACCTCCCGAATACTAAAACAAATCAGTAAAAAGTGTTGATGTCTTAAATCATCTAATTATCATCTAAACATTTTCCTGTCCGTGGGACGAGACAGTAAAACCTGAGGTCCTGTGTAACAGTAGGTGTCAGCACGTTAAAGAACCCTCACTGCTCAATTACCATAAGTCCTGAGCATAGGTCAAAATTTGAAGCTCTTCACCAGCATTTGGTGACGTCTCAAAATGAGTGAAAGATTCTTGAGTGGGACGTTAAACACTGATACAACAACAATCCTCTGAACATCGGACAGGAAGTTTAACCCTAGTATTAATTCATGTGTGTCAAAGTTCATCCAATCATTACTTATTCAGTACAAAACTCTCTGAAGACAGGTGGTCTCTCAAAAGGGGCTTATTACAGACATATTTAACTGATTGGCTTTAAAAATTTTGTCTCAAAACACAAGTGGTCATCCTTGACAGATTCATCTGAATCATAATTCTGATTGGCTGGCATGAAAGTACCTTTCCCTGGCTGAAATTAAGTTATATTTAACTCGGGAAAAATGATTTTTTATTCTCACCTGGTTAGAATACTGAAATACCAAAATAAAATACAGAAAATGTCAAATAGATAACTTTAAGCTCTTTGAATCAATGATCACAGGTTTGACTGTATCTTCCTAAGTGTCATAACTAACCTAGCCTGATCAGTGTCTTTTGTGAATGTAGCCCTAATCAAGATGGCTTCCAAATCAGCTAACGCCATTAGTAAGAATTCTCGGGATGCTGGTCGGCCATCTAGACGACTCCATGCAGACTGCAAAAATGAATAAAAAATAAAATTCAGAGGATTATCATTTGTAAATGAAAAAAAAAAGCAATCAATGAATCAATCTGACATTCAAGATGCATATATGTATAGTTATCAACTAGTTCTCAACAAGTGATGTACTTTTTCCTAGCAGATATATATCAAAGGGACATTAGCTGTGCTTTTTTTTCTCTTTTTTATTACTTACACGTAGAGTGATAAACAATTACAAAAAAAGAGATATACACAGGCATAAACAAAATCTTAAATTCCTACATATTGTGTGAAAATTGCTTGGGAAACCCTGGTTTGGCACTTTTTCCATTGTAATTCATTAACTCAAGCTAAATAAAGATAAACATGTATATATAAAATGTTATGATTAAAATCTGATTGTATTTGACATCATTTTGTGTGACAGGTGTCAATTTCACAAATTAAAATCCTGGGTCTACATGTAACATTTTAAAAAACAATCTACTGAATTTTAATTTTACTGTTAGGATAAATGATTTTGTAAGCATATATAATACAATTGCAGACTTCTAATGAGGTCAATATGATGTGATATGAATCCATGAAAGTTATATTGACTTTGACCGACATCTTCAATGACATGAAAGTGTCACTGCATAGTGTTTGACAACTCAGCTTAACCAATGAAACATTTGTGATGTTGACAATATTTTTACATGTAAAATCTCAATACCTCATAAATTGGGATAGTGTATGGCACTGGTGTATTGGGAACTGGACTCTGGTCAACTTGATACATCAGCGTTATATCGTTGCCCTGGTAACAAAACAAAAATAGATTATTAATCATTTACAAACAACTACTACTGTTTTTTGTTGGGAAATAATTCAAGCACATGTTCACAACGTATTTAAGTACATACAAAATCATAATCATCATGTATGTTGAGCATTCCTATGTACAGTTTTGTTACATCTATATTACTTTATATCCAATTTGTTACATCTATATTACTTTATTTCCATTTTGTTACTTCTATATTACTCTATATCCATTTGTTACTTCTATATTACTTTATATACATTTTATTACTTCTATATTACTTTATATCCATTTTGTTACTTCTATATTACTTTATATCCATTTTGTTACTTCTATATTACTTTATATCCATTTTGTTACTTCTATATTACTTTATATCCATTTTGTTATATCTATATTACTTTATTTCCATTTTTTTACTTCTATATTACTCTATATCCATTTGTTACTTCTATATTACTTTATATACATTTTATTACTTCTATATTACTTTATATCCATTTTGTTACTTCTATATTACTTTATATCCATTTTGTTACTTCTATATTACTTTATATCCATTTTGTTACATCTATATTACTTTATATCCATTTTGTTACTTCTATATTACTTTATATCCATTTTGTTACTTCTATATTACTTTATATCCAATTTGTTACTTCTATATTACTTTATATCCATTTTGTTAATTCTATATTACTTTGTATCCATTTTGCTACATCTATATTACTTTATATCCATTTTGTCATTCTATATTACTTTATATCCATTTTGTTACATCTATATTACTTTATATCCATTTTGTTAATTCTATATCACTTTATATCCATTTTGGTACTGCTATATTCACTCCCTTTTAATTTTCACCATTTGTGCTCCTTAGATAAGAGGGTGAATTTAAAATGGAAGTGAAATTTTCAAGATAAATAATTGAGGTACAGATAAACATGCCATGCAATAGACTGTGGTGATTTAGTGCAAACTTAAGCTGTTGTGAATATGTTTTTTGTCCTGAAAGGGCAAAAATAAGCAGGGGCAAACATTTCCAATTATACAGGAAATACTATAATCTTTTTAAATTCACGAAGTATTTTTATTTTTATTAATGTCTTGCTTTATTGGGGATTCTATCACTGAAGTCATCAGAGCTTGTATCTCCAAGATAATGCTGTACTTACGATGAGTTGAACAAGGGGTGCATTTAGTTCCTGTGGAGAACTGTCCAGTCCAGGCCGATATGTCAAGACAAATCGGAGGTTACCTCCATAAGATACCACCTAGGAGTAAAAAAATATCCGTAATTGATAAAAGTAAACAAAAATGAAAACTTACTTGTTTGAAATTATCAAAGAGAAAATTTAATGTTATTCTGATATAAACAGTCATATTTAGTACATGTAAATATGGAGGTTCAAATAATTAGTTATTTATCTCCAGTGCTGATCATGAACATATCATTTTGCAATGGCGTTTCAATTGACATCAAAATCACACATTGTACTTTCCCTCCAGTATGGGACGTAAGAACATTTGACCTCATGTAAATGAAATTTATATTGTACAAGTAATAAGCATTGTGGGTGAAATCTGGACTTTTTCCAAATGGCACGTGCAGGTAACAGTTTGTTCAATGTGTGACTTGTGCAAAGAGTTATTAGCATGGCTAAAGCATTTCTTCAACTTTCCATCGACACATGATATTCATCAGCTAAAATACCTCTGACGATCACACATATGTTGTGGTACATGTAAGTAGACTGGTATGTCTGAACTAGTGAGATGTTACACTGTCTAGACACAATAGAAAGCACACTGGTATGTCTGAACTAGTGAGATATTGTACTGTCTAGACACAATAGTATGTACACTGGTATGTCTGAATTAGTGAGCTGTTACACTGTCTAGACACAATAGTAAGCACACTGGTATGTCTGAACTAGTGAGATGTTACACTGTCTAGACACAATAGTAAGCACACTGGTATGTCTGAACTAGTGAGATGTTACACTGTCTAGACACAATAGTACGTACACTGGTATGTCTGAAATAGTGAGATGTTACACTGTCTAGACACAATAGTACGTACACTGGTATGTCTGAACTAGTGAGATGTTACACTGTCTAGACACAATAGTACATACACTGGTATGTCTGAACTAGTGAGATGTTACACTGTCTAGAAACAATAGTACATATACTGGTATGTCTGAACTAGTGAGATATTGTACTGTCTAGACACAATAGTACGTACACTGGTATGTCTGAACTAGTGAGATATTGTACTGTCCAGACACAATAGTACATACACTGGTATGTCTGAACTAGTGAGATGTTACACTGTCTAGACACAATAGTAAGCACACTGGTATGTCTGAACTAGTGAGATATTGTACTGACTAGACACAATAGTACATACACTGGTATGTCTGAACTAGTGAGATGTTGCACTGTCTAGACACAATAGTACGTACACTGGTATGTCTGAACTAGTGAGATGTTACACTGTCTAGACACAATAGTAAGCACACTGGTATGTCTGAACTAGTGAGATATTGCACTGTCTAGACACAATAGTAAGCACACTGGTATGTCTGAACTAGTGAGATATTGTACTGTCTAGACACAATAGTATGTACACTGGTATGTCTGAATTAGTGAGCTGTTACACTGTCTAGACACAATAGTAAGCACACTGGTATGTCTGAACTAGTGAGATGTTACACTGTCTAGACACAATAGTAAGCACACTGGTATGTCTGAACTAGTGAGATGTTACACTGTCTAGACACAATAGTAAGCACACTGGTATGTCTGAACTAGTGAGATATTGTACTGTCTAGAAACAATAGTACTAACACTGGTATGTCTGAACTAGTGAGATGCTGTACTGTCTAGAAACAATAGTAAGTACACTGGTATGTCTGAACTAGTGAGATATTGTACTGTCTAGAAACAATAGTACGTACACTGGTATGTCTGAACTAGTGAGATGCTGTACTGTCTAGAAACAATAGTAAGTACACTGGTATGTCTGAACTAGTGAGATGTTGCACTGTCTAGACACAATAGTACGTACACTGGTTTCTTTGAACTAGTGAGATGTTACACTGTCTAGACAATAGTAAGTACACTGGTATGTCTGAACTAGTGAGATGTTGCACTGTCTAGACACAATAGTACGTACACTGGTATGTCTGAACAAGTGAGATGTTGCACTGTCTAGACACAATAGTACGTACACTGGTATGTCTGAAATAGTGAGATGTTGCACTGTCTAGACACAATAGTACGTACACTGGTATGTCTGAACTAGTGAGATGTTACACTGTCTAGACACAATAGTAAGTACACTGGTATGTCTGAACTAGTGAGATGTTGAACTGTCTAGATACAATAGTTAAAACACTGGTATGTCTGAAGTAATGAGATGTTGCATCATCTATAGACACCAACAAAAAGTGTTAAAAATTACTGTTCTACAATACTTTTCTTTCCCTTCATAATTTTTTCTGTACAAACTTGAACAAATTAACTTGTAAATCTATTTTCTTGAATTTAAATGGTCCACATTACTTTGTCTCCAAGGAAAGGCTGTGGCAATGACCAATAGTAAACTTTGTCTGGTTGAAGATTGTTGAAGTTACGATAAACCAATTCAAGTACATTGCTGTCGATGATAAACCCATCAGAAATCGTTTCTCTCTGTAGAATGTCTGTTAAGTTAAAATCCCTTCGGTCTCGAGTGAATGAAGCTCCAACCTGCGGATGAAAATGAATACATATGAATGATTCAAATCATGTTGACATTTTTTAAACTGCAATGGGCGGGGTTGACCCCTGGGGAATTCTTCTATACATCATTTGATTTGTCTAATTGTGTAGAATATTTTCTATTCTTTAGATTTAATATAAAATCTTAATTTCTTGTGTAAAATGAAAAATAATGTTTAAGGTCAAAGTCAAGGTCATAAGTGACCACTGACTTTTTAACCATGAATTTGGTTATAAGGTCCCATGATCATAACAGAAGACCATATGCCTTACCACTTACTGTTCTCAAGTTATAATTATTCAAATATGAAAGTAAACAATTTCCTATAGAGTTCTTAAGTAAATCATTGTCTTCTATGGCCCCTCCCCTAAATAAAATACCCCTTAAAAGACCCCAATGCACTACTAGATGAAGAACTTAGCAAACTTATTAAATCTTTAATGTTTGTTGGGTTTTTTTTCTTTTTTTTTTAATCAATTTAAATTTGTAAAACATTCAGATGTAATAAGAAACATAATACTTATAGGTAAGAATTTGAATGATTTTCTTTTTTTACATTGAATACAAAAACTGTCTTCATTTTCTCAAAATTGCATGTGCTCTATAAATATAACTCGACATATATAAGAGACAATGATATTGGAAAGTCCTTTTCTTTATGGACTTGTAAATTTGATTGGTATCAGGATAAAAATAGAACATAAGACAACTATATATTTATAGATGTCTGCTTATACATATACATACATACATACATACATACATACATATATATATATGATATCTAGATAGAACATATGACAGCTATTTATTTATAGATATCAGCTTGTCCTGGTAATTCTTTGTAGATAAACTATACATATAGATACATATAGATACAGATAGAACATATGACAAATGTATTTATAGAAATCTATCTGTCCTGGTTATCCCCTACAGATATTTTAAAAACAATACCGATATATAAATATATACATATCTAGACAAAGAATACAGTTTAAAGCTTTTAAGCAGTTTGATACAGTTTTAAGCTCTTACTACCAGTGGAAACAATTCTTTTGGCTAGTGTAACTTACAAACTGTAACAAAAGTGACCAATAGTGGTCAAACCATGATGAGTGATTTCAAAAGTAATCCAAAATAGTTGAGAGATCTGTGATAGCAAATTGATCAACAACAAGGAAGTGATCCGAATTAGTATCCACAGCACAGTCATTATTGCCAAGAAAATAATCTTAAAGGCGGTCAATAAGAATTGACCTCAGTGTTGGATAAAGTCAAGTGACCACTGCAGATAATCTTAAAGGCAGTCAATAAGAACTGACCTCAGTGTTGGATAAAGTCAAGTGACCATAAAAAGAAATGTAAGTACAATTATTCATCTTTTTGTTATTTATTTGTTGATAAAAATATGAAGTTGAATTTATGTGATATCAGCAGTAAATTGAACATCTGAAATACATGTATTAGGCCAATCAAAAAATAAATTATCACTTTTATCCAACCATATTCACGAAGCTCTTTTGTTGATCATAACTTTTTCCTAGTAATTCTGATGAATTCTGAAAATAGTGTGGTTTAGTTTATAAAGATAAGGCAAGTCACCTGTGATAATCAATTTATGGTGAGTCACCTGTGATAATCAAATCATTGAGTCACTTGTGATAATCAAATTATGGTGAGTCACCTGTGATAATCAAATTATGGTGAGTCACCTGTGATAATCAAATTACGATAAGTCATCTGTGACAATCAATTTATGGTGAGTCACCTGTGACAATCAATTTAAGGTGAGTCACCTGTGATAATCAATTTATGGTGAGTCACTTGTGATAATCAATTTATGACAAGTTACCTGAGAGGTTAGTGTTTCTCAGAATCATATTCTTTGTGATATCAAAATATTTCTGTACTAATGATTTTTTGAAATGGTAGGCTACTATTTCAGTAGTGATAAAAAATGTATCAGTGAAAAGCCAATTTTTCCCTTCCCCTAAGAAAGAATTGGCAATCCACAGAAACTTTCAACTGAGTAGGGGAAAAAACTAGCTAGCCATTTTTTTCACTGGGGAAGTTTTAGCAGGGGGATTGACTGCTACACCAGAGTGATTGGATAAAACTTTAAAAAGAAGTAATTTGACAAAATGCCAATTTATTACAAATTTCATCTCATAAAAATCCACTTAAATAATGACTATTTTGAATTTATATTTTCAGTACATTACTGAGAATATGATGTCTTCTGTGAAAAAGATTTCCAAGGATATTCTAAAACATGTAGGGCTGGGAAAAGAAAAGTGTAAAACACATGTGAAGGAAAAGGGAAAGTTCAGTTGCGAGACATGTGGAGGGATAGTAATCTGTAATACTTGTATAACACAAGAACACACTGGTCACAAAATCCAAACCATCGTGGACGGAAAAAAGAAAAAGTCAGAAGAGTTAGAAAAGTATAAAAAAGAACTAACAGATGTTCTTCCCAAATTAAAGGAAGCTGAAACTGCAGTCCGAATGGCGACTAAAACCTATGTCGAAAATTTTCAAAAGAAAAAGGAGGAAATTGAAAAGAATTATCAGATGGCGTTAAAAGAAGCAGAGGAACAGAAAGATAAAGAGATGCAAAAATTAATTAAAATGAACATGGATATGAAAAGAAAAGAAAATGAGGTCAAGAGAGCTATACAAATTATAACGAAAAAACAAGATAAATTCACACACAATGAACTATGCCAGTTTCTTAGTGATAGTCCAAATATTTCCAAACTTAAACCGAACAATTTCCCGAATATTTAGGTCCACAAGTGTGTTACAAATAAAAAAGATTAATTAGTAAAATGTAAGATATGAACAAGTATTGCAAAACTGAACAATATAGAATTTAAGACAGCAACTTGCAAAGTGAAAAAATTGTAAAAGGTCCTGTTTTATGTGTGTATTTACAGTGTGTATCTATATGTCTCAAACGCCCTGTATTATGTATGTATTTATTTGTCTCAAAGGTCTTGAATTATACTGTGTGTAACTGTATCCAGTCTATGTGTCTCAAAAGTCCTGTATTATGTATGTATCTAAATGTATGTGTCTCAAAGGTCCTGTATTATGTGTGTGTATATACTGTGTGTAACTGTCTAAAAGGTCCTGTATTATGTGTGTGTATATACTGTGTGTAACTGTCTAAAACATCCTGTATTATGTGTGTGTATTATGTGTGTGAATATACTGTTTGTAAATATAAGTGTAAAAGGTCCTGTATTATGTGTGTATATACTGTTTGTAAATATAAGTCTAAAAGGTCCTGTATTATGTATCTAAATGTATGTAACTGTCTCAAAGGTCCTGTATTATGTGTGTGTATATACTGTGTGTAACTGTCTAAAAGGTCCTGTATTATGTGTGTATATACTGTTTGTAAATATAAGTCTAAAACATCCTGTATTATGTGTGTGTATTATGTGTGTGAATATACTGTTTGTAAATATAAGTGTAAAAGGTCCTGTATTATGTGTGTATATACTGTTTGTAAATATAAGTCTAAAAGATCCTGTATTATGTGTGTGTATTATGTGTGTGAATATACTGTTTGTAAATATAAGTGTAAAAGGTCCTGTATTATGTGTGTATATACTGTTTGTAAATATAAGTGTAAAAGGTCCTGTATTATGTGTGTATATACTGTTTGTAAATATAAGTCTAAAACATCCTGCATTATGTGTGTGTATTATGTGTGTGAATATACTGTTTGTAAATATAAGTCTAAAAGATCCTGTATTATGTGTGTGTATATACTGTTTGTAAATATATGTTTAAAAGATCCTGCATTAAATTTTCTCCTAAAGTAAAACTTTTGCACAAAAGCAAAGACAATGTATATCTGGAATTATGAGCATCTGTTTTCTATTTCTATTTTTTTTATAATTGTTATCATTGTACATAGATCATTTCTTTATCAAAATAAAATCATAAATCTCTTTGTTTTGTCCTGGTATTAATATCTGTGCATTGGGCCTCCATGACAGAGTGGTTAGGACACTGTGCTTTACACCTCAATGGCCGAGTGATTAGGACATTGTGCTTTACACCTCAATGGCCGAGTGGTTAGGACATTGTGCTTTACACCTCAATGGCCGAGTGGTTAGGACACTGTGCTTTACACCTCAATGGCCGAGTGATTAGGACATTGTGCTTTACACCTCAATGGCCGAGTGATTAGGACATTGTGCTTTACACCTCAATGGCCGAGTGGTTAGGACATTGTGCTTTAAACTTCAAAGTCTCTTGACTCTAATCAGCACGAGTTCAAGCCTGGCTGAAATCTAAGCTGACTTTGTGAAAAAGTTTTATTATTTGCAAAGGGCCAGTGGATGGCCTACTTAAATATACATAGACCAGCATCAAAACAAACAAATGTATATGTACCCGCCTACTTAAATATACCTAGACTGTAATGTTAGACCAAGAGAGACCCAATTAAGTGCACTGCTACACACTAACCACTCTACTTCCAAAAATACCCCATCACATATGCATATACTTCTATCTACCGTTTCCTACTTTAATCCCGTAAGCTACCCCATAAAATCTCTCCAACTTTAAAGACATGTCACTGGTTATTCAGTGAAAGAGTTTGAAAAACAATCTGTATGACACATAAATACAGAAATTTACAAATATGTTATATTGTGCACACAATGTATAAAATCGCAGGAATTAAGTTATCTCCCTTACCCTGGCTCTGTTTCTGGTGGTACTGAAACATCTGTCTGTGACGCCCATACAGAAACACTTGATACAGCCATAAGGATTGTCCAAACTTAGATGGAAAGTATTATCTTTACACTGGTCACAGGTATCTCCTTGTACATTGGCCTAAAATAGAAATATAGGAAATAGAATTATAAATAAAAGTATAAATTTGTATACAAAAATATGCATTTGTAAATTTATGATAGTAATTAAAATTTCTTAAAATAAAGTTGCTTGAAAAATGATCTGACAAGACAAGTGACTCTCAAAATGTGGCAAGGACGGTAGGCTTTATTTTACGTTTATTTCCAATATAATGTGGGTGGGGTTTTATGTTTTCTTTTTATGGATCATTGTCCTAAATAACTCCATTTATACTTTTTTTTTTTAACAAATACATACAAACAGTACATCATAGTTGTCAAATATTCCATGGAACTGCTTTTTTTGGACTTGGTTCAAATTTCAAACTGATAATAAGTATATATATATATTTGAAAATCTGCTTACCAATATGATAAATTCATTTGTATCATAAAAGGGAAATATATTTTTCTTTCTAAAATATGGGTAGGTGGGTATTTTTATCATACAACAATGAAAAGAACCTATTGGCCAAAATTTCAGAGTCAAGGGACTTTTAAAGAACCATACATTTTTTTTATTAAGACTAAACAGAATAGCTTTTTGAGAAATAACAGACTAATATTGTGTGAGCTGGATGTATCATTCACCATTGTGATATTCTAAATTTTACCTTCAACTCAAATAAATATGGAATATCAAGAACTTACTTTGCAAGCACAGCGTCCAGTGACAGGATCCGGGGACCGTCTCAAACTTCCTCTTGTATCACATTTGTCTTTCACTACAAATATAAGAAATAGTAATTCTTATTATTGATAATTTTATACTACAAGTATTTATGGATTCTAAATATCGTTACGTTTATATTAATTTAAATTTCTGATAAATGGACAATTCTGAAGTTGATATTAGGGAAGATGAAATGAAAGCAAATTTACAGAATTACTATCCAAATCAGGTGTGACAGCATTTGTCATAAACTGACAAATCTACACATGTGTTTCTATCTGTAACATGAGGCAACACAAGATAATTGTAGCACACAATTCAACGACAGCATAGCTCTAGTTTTATCCTTTTGCTACAAGGATCAAGAACAGTCTGATAATAGGAATAAAAACATTTGTGCGATTTTATATTTATTACATGCCCCTTATGTATATCATTACGCACACAAATTTAAAATTCATTTCTCTTTCAACAACATCATCAAATATTTTGAAAGAATGGAATTCCATTTCAAAAAGTAGCTCTAACAAAATTTTTGTATCCAACTGCAGTTCAAATATGACCTTACATATTGAATGGGTATATTCAACTGTCTTTAATAACTATATGAATAGACATACCGAAACATTTAATAAATAGTACAGTAATAGCCCATACAATGGATCAAAAACAAAGGGATATAACTCTATAAATATGTGTGGTAACAGCACATACTTGTTCAAAAAATCTCATCTACCTAAGATAAAGCAATTGTTCAGTCACAAAAATTCCGGTTTTTTTTTACAGCATTACTACTGTGTAGGTTATTTTTCGCCCATATATTTTGGCCCTGCTACACTTGCAAATGATTTTGACCCATTTTAAATTTGCCCGGACTTGGCACAATTCCATTTAACAATATGATTCGATTTTATTGCCAAGTTTATTTTAACAATTAATATTTGTGCATGTCGACTTTCTGCATGATCCTATTTTTTTTTATCCAATTTCTTGTGTTGCTTAAGATGAAATATATAAAAGATACAATTATTAAATTATCATTTGAATTCACCCACTGAAGATGAGGACAAAAGGGACGAAAATTTCACTGTATACAGTATATGAATAACAAAATGAAGGCATTGATCATATCCACAAATAATTTTAGATATGGAAAAAATAAACCAGTGATAATTATTTCTAGATACACGATACAAACATTGATAAAACTGAAATGTACAGACCACATAAAAACAAGAGGAAACTGAAACACACCTGTGAATGGTCTGCAGTAATTTCCAGGACTGGATGGATCACCAATGTAACCTGTATCACACTGATCACATCTGCGACCCACGTAACCTGTCTGACATGCTGTACATGTGGGTTGTCCATCTGTATCTAGTTTGCAGGTTGGGCTAAATCTTGAAAAGGAAAGATACAAGTGATGTATATCACAGCAGGTGTGTTAATTTATGTACCCGATCTTGAATTGGCAAACTGTTGAATTACATTCTGTGGAAAGGAACAGCAAATTTTGAAATATGACCTTTCTCTTTCTGAGACACATTTGTAAAAGGGTTATATTGTGATCCCACTAGCTTGAGCTAGAGTGTTACCCCTTTACCTCATTTGGTGGAACACAAGATTTGAAAAACAGGGGTCCTTGGTTCACAGAGAAACAGTTATTTGCCTCTGTGACACATGTAAACAATTCATGTTTTATTTTGAAAACTTTTCAACTACTGTACAATCTGAAAATTTTGTTGTGGTTTAAATTTTGTTTATTTCAATGTTTTAATTTATCAACAAATTTTAAACTGAGACAAAACTTACATAAATCATACCTAGTAATAGTAAAAATGTTTTATATTTCAACGAAATTTTATATGTCGACAAATTTGTTTTATTTCTTAAACAACAAAATTTTAACTCCATGATATTTTCTGATCCTATAGTATCATTTGGTTGAAATCAATCAACTTTATGACTTTCAAAATACATGTACTTTTATGGTAATTGCTAATACAAACATAAAGGACAGATGACTTACTGATTTGGTGCAGAAGTTAGAGGGCATGGGCAAGGTTTACAGGCATTGGTTGTTCCCTGTGTAGCATCACCATAGAAACCAGGTTTACATCTCTCACACTGACTGCCCTCTGTGTTATGACTACAGAACTGAAAATAAAAATTAAATGAAGAAAATATTTGAATAATATGTATGCATAATCATAGTATTACCAAACAGACACAGAAACACAAACACACATGGACACAGAAACACACACACATACAAAGAAACAAACACACAAAGAAACACACACACACAGAGACAAAGAAACACATATGGATGCAGAAACATATACGGACGCAGAAACACACAGACAAAAAAACACACATTTGGACGCAGAAACACACACAGACAAAGAAACACACACATAAACAAAGAAACGCACACACAGACACAGACAAAGAAACACACACAGACACAAAAACACAGACAAAGAAACACACACATAAACACAGAAACACACACAGACACAGACAAAGAAACACACACAGACACAAAAACACACACACACACGGACACAAAAAAGCACATATACACACACACAGACACACACAGACACAGAAACACACACAGACACAAAAACACAGACAAAGAAACACACACAGACACAAAAACACAAACATACATAAACACATACACAGAAAAAAAATATACACTCACAGACAAAGAAACACACACAGACACTGAAACACATACAGACAAAGAAACATACACAGGGACATAGAATCAAATACATACTGAAACACACACACAGAAAAAGAATTATACACACAGAGACAAAGAAACACACACAGACACTGAAAAACATACACACAGACAAAGAAACAGACACACAGACAGAAACACACACACAAACACACACACACAGACACAGAAAAACACATATACACACACACACAAAGAAACACACACAGACACACATGGAAAAAGAAATATACACACACAGACATTGAAATGCATACACAGACATTGATGTTTTCAAAATATCTAAATTCCATTAATTGAAATATGGTAAAACTTGTTACTGCTATAGTCTACTTAATAAAATAATCAATGTTTGTGGAGTTTGAACATTTGGTAGTTCACTACATGTAACCACTGGAATGTAACAGATGCTGAAACAGATTCAACTTAAAGTTACTGAGACGTCACAAAAAAATAATCATGAGATGTAAATGTACATACACGACACTGTCCGGTGACGGGATCACAATCACTGGAATGTCCATAGCAATTACAACGGGTACATATTCCTAGATATTGACCCTGCTTCACTCGTCGATAACCAGGAGCACATTCCTAAAATAGACAAGATAACGTAAAAACAGGATTCAAAAGAGTTCCTAACAAAATCGATCACTAACTATGGTGCGAGATTAAGATATCTGAATCCTGATAAGGTTTAGATTTTTAGTTATGGGTGAGGTTTACCAAAAACTGGACTTGATATCTATACTTGAGAGACTGAGATTTTTCTGTCATGCTATCCCATGATCCATTACTAGTGGTTTATTGTCTCATATTTGTATTTAACAAGTAATTAATATAGACCTAGCAAATATCTGATCAAGAGTTTGTGTTTATAAACCTTTGAACACATACACAACAACCCTGTGTATATCAAAGTTCTAATACAAAAATATATATGTAAAAACCAAGTTAAATGGTTGAAGACAAAGTAATTTATATCTATATGTAAAAACTGAGTTAAATGGTAGAAGACAATGGTAGAAGACAAAGTAATTTATATCTATATGTAAAAACCGAGTTAAATGGTAGAAGACAAAGTAATTTATATCTATATGTAAAAACTGAGTTAAATGGTTGAATACAAAGTAATTTATATCTATATGTAAAAACTAAGTTACATAGTTAGAGTAAAACAGTTAGAGGCAATGTAATTTATATCTATATGGCATAATCAACTCCTACAAGTCACTTACTGCAGGGGTTAATAAACCTTTTTTTTGGGAAAGGCCCTGTACTCTTCCAATTGGAAATTTTACGTTGCAATGGGCCAAATTAAGAAAAAAGTCATTATAGTCATTTCATTACTAAGAATAAAGCCACAAAACTTGTGACTCATTTAGCCTGTCTTAAACTGACAACATGGTTTTCATCTGAAGACTTCAAAGTGCAATTCATATATGTACCAAATTCTCATTTTATTGTTTAATAACAAAAGTGAATGACAGAGGGAACCTATTTGGGAAACTTTTGCTCAAAATTGGGGAAAAAAAAGCAGATTTTGCATTGGGAATGGTGGTTTTTACAGGACCCACATGTTGATGATATTTATCCCTGTAACCGAGTTAAAAAGTTACAGACAAAGTAATTTATATCTATACATGCTATAATGTGGCAGGGTTAGTTATATGGTGTTTCTACTAGCTTGAACTAGTGGGGTTTCCCCTTTAGCTCGATTGGTAGAGCACCAGACTCGTGAACCAGGGGTCCTAGGTTCGAATCCAAGCACGTTGGGCGCCATTGTAAAAGAGACAAGTATTGCCTCTGCTTGGATTCGAACCTAGGACCCCTGGTTCACGAGTCTGGTGCTCTACCAATCGAGCTAAAGGGGAAACCCCACTAGTTCAAGCTACAATGTAGTAGGAACACCATATAACTAACCCTGCCACATTATCATAAACAACTCCTACAAGACACCTTACCTGACAGGACAGTCCAGAGTATCCTGGTGGACATTGGCAATCTTCCACAAATACAGTTCTACCAAGTCCAGTGTTCTCTCGTACGCCAGTCGACAGGATTATGTTTCCTATTCTGTAAACAAAAAACAAAATGGTTGTAAATATGTCGATTACCTTGAGTCAAGACTCTATAATATATTCAAATTATGTATGCTACAATGTAAATTATGGGAGGCAAGAAAACTGTTAGATGATTATTTAGGCTTTTTGCAAAATCAGATTTCAGATTTTGGCAAGAGGCCCTTAGTATGCATAGAACCTTAATGGTCACTGTGGACCATGACATAAATGCCTGAAATTCCAAATGATTGACCACTATTAAAGTGGTGACAGGATATGTCTTGGGATTGATTGGCTAATAACAAAATGGAATATCAAACATGTCAGTGATTGGCTGGTATTCATACTGGAATACCTGCCCTTTCAATGATTGACTAGTGACATTCTGGAATACCTACCTTGTCACTGATTGGCTGGTATTATATTGGAATACCTACCTTGTCACTGATTGGCTGGTATCATATTGGGATCTAATGTAGATATGATCTAGGTTCTCCAGCACCATCATTAACTGTTCACGAGTTGCATATTCCAATACTGGGGTGTCACCACGCTGTGGTCCTTCAGAACTTGTCCAGGCATTCTACAAATGATAAAGTGTTTGTTCTATTTAAATCTGTAATTGTAGACAACTAAGAGAGGGGCAATGAAGTCAAGAATGATTCAGTTGAGGCTAGGTGAAGTATTATCATATGTACACATCTATATAGCCAAAACTGGCACCTACAGTATTCATCATGGTAACCAATTTACTGTTTAATTTGTGTGAGTTTTAAATCAGCCATTTGTTTACCATTAAGTGTGACTTTTAAATCAGCCATTTGTTTACCATTAAGTACATCTAATCTTCAGCTCTTTATCTTAAAAGTTGTTCATTTACTTACGGGTAAGAGTGGTGCTGTTACTGTTACTCTGCCACCTGGTGTTACAACTGTGGATGATCGGTGATATAAAGTTATACCGTTACCCTGAAAAATGTATGTGCAATTCATTACCAAGATTGTTAGCAAATATAAAAACAACAATAAATTGAAATCTTATTTCATTCATTGTATCACATATCCTTGACCATAAAGCGCTCAAAGACACCAGTTCAAAAGCAATAGGTTTTTTTCACATATTTCTTTTTTGGTTCTATGCCATTTTGTTAAGACTTGAATCACCATAATTTATGACAATGAGTAATGTATATGACAATGAGTAATGTATATGACACTGAATAATCACAACTTTTGACACACGAAATATTGATTGGTAATTTGTTAATCTTACATATGAAAATGGACCATACTTACTTATGACAAAGAGTTACATGTATGACATTCAAGTATCGTTACTCTTAATACTGACTTATCTGTACTTATAACATTTTTTTTCTTTACTATTGGCAATAAGTTCATCATTTATGACAGTGAATAAGATTTTCTTTTGACACAGTTATCTTTTCTTATGACACAGTTATCCTTTGTTATGACACAGTTATCTTTTCTTTTGGCAGTAAGCTATCTTTACTCATGACACAGATAGCGTTACGTATGACGCTGATTTCAGTTATCTTTACTTACGACAAGGACTTAGTATGACACTGACTTAAGTTATTTTTACTTATGATATCAAGTCATCTATACTTACAGACATGATGATGTCAGCTTGATCAACAATCTGTGATACTTGTCTTCCGAGAGTGTAGAAAATCTCGTACTGTAGACTGCCACCGTAACTTGTCAGCTGTAAATAAACAGGAGATATTGTATAAAATAAACATTTACATGTATATATATATATATATATATATATATTGACATGTCTGGTAAACAGACACATCCTGTATTTAGACACAATAATCTTTTTCAAAACTTGAAAAAAATCATCAGCTGGCAGGTGCACATGTTTAGTACTTTACCATTGATCTAGCTGTGACCAGACCAGCATGCTACACTGCCCCGTGTTTGATTTTGTGTGACCCAAACAAACACACACACTCAACCACACCCCCTACATACACACATGCTACCCTGTCCAGTGTTTGACTTTTGTATGACCCACACAAACACCCTCTCCACACATCATTTTATTTTTACTTACTCTATCTCCAAGGAACTCTCTAGGAAGAGACCAATAGTACACTCCAGGGGGTATAAGTCTAAGACCATCACCGACTTGGTAAAAGTTTTGGTAACTGCCTGATGTCAACAACTCCACATACCTGGTGTTGATTGGTTGGGTGGTGTTAATGTCTACCATTTTCATCTCACCGACCAAACTAATCTGGAATACATCAATTAATAATTTCATTTATAAAACTATGTCTTTAAAAAAATTCAAATTTTGAAATGTTTAGTTGAGCTCTTTGAGGTCAGAGAGTAGGAAGAGAATAAACAGATCAAGAAAGAAAAACAAAAGAGGAGGTCTTTTTGTTGCTATGTATTTTGATAATTTTTAAACCATTCAAAACAAATTTTGATTCACGTGATAGCAGCTAGGTTTTTAAAAAAAAATGGGTTTAAATGTACATGTATATCTTATGTACCAAGGAAAAGACTTCTCTGGCTTTCTACAAGTAAAATGGCAAACTTTCTCACAAAATCAGCAGAGGGACTAGTAGGGCTTGAATCTGAGTTAAAACGGCAAACTTTTTCGCAAAATCAGCAAAGGGCCTAGTATGACCCTGACTGGCGGTTAGAGACTTCATGGTATAAATCTATATTTTCTAACCATGTGACCCCTGTGACCCTCCCAAAGAATAGGAAGAATAAATATGGATACAAACAGAAGTATTTTCTATTATCTATAAATTTTGGAGAGAAAAGATGAGAACTGTTGGTTGGAATATGGCCAAATTTAGGCGCTGAAGTAAACAAAGCCATGTATACACTTTATGTGTCTTGTTCACATTTCTTTTATGTCTTTACCATCTATCACAAATTAATGACATACCCTTGAGATCTGTAAATCAGAGCTGTAACATTGGTCAGTGTGGCCGAAACAGAAACATCTTATACACTGACTTGAGATTGCAGCCTCCACATTGAAGAATGGTGGATTACACAGACCCTGTGGTGTACCTAAAATAAACAAAACATCATTGTGTAATGAAAGTGGTGGACTTACATACTCCCCTTGATGTACGCCAACTGTAAAAAATCTTCATTATGACAATAATACTATTTCTGTATTCAGGAATTATGAATTGGCACAACTGGTGTTAAGTACACATATTACATTTTGGCTACAGGGAAATGTACATCCTGAAACAAAGCTGCAAAATCAAAGCATATTTATTAAAAAAAAAAGAAAAGTATTTATTATTTGTTTGAAATTTCACATAACAGTTCCTGTCCTTGAGAGCTGTCACAATTTTAGGAAAATTCATAAACAGGAAATCACCATTATAACTATGTATCTTGTAGTGTCAAAAAATGATGATTATGTCAACGAAAATCATACAAAATCTCACAGCACTGAAATTATTGATACCAAATGCATGATGTTATTGATTTATTCATAAACTCTGACAGAAAATGTAATATAAACCCTTATAATCTAACATCAAATATTGAATCCTACATTACAAATAAATATATATAAATAAAAAAAATAAAAAACAAATTACAAAAAAAACAACAAAAAGTTGAACATTCAATCAAACACGCAGATAGTCTGAAAAATATCTTAATTAGGAAATTTGAAATGTTCAATTATCTGCATACATTAAGAAATATGTTACAAGGTACACATACATGTATTTAATATAAACGAACATTATATTGTTTCTGACTGAATCAAATTGCCACAACTCTCTCCATTACCATACAAGGCAATATATACATAGGCCATCATTAAATCAAATAACTTTTTGGATGTGTGGCCAGACCAGTAGTTAAAAAACTTGGTCAGTCATAGGTATATATTTTGGGGTTTTTTTTTTACACGTAAACTGGATAAAATTTCAGATTTTTTTTTTTTATAAGAAAAACAAAATAAGTTGGCAAAAATTACTTTTAAAAACAAATTTGTGATGGGTCTTTTTGTGTGGGACACATTAAACAAATCTCTTTCATTTTTTGGCCTAACCTGTATATGATGATCAAATACAAATATAGTCAAACTTGCATTAATGACCACCTTTGTATAAAGGGCACCTGTCTATAAAGGCCACTGAAACATAACTAGTCAAACTTGCATTACAGGCCACCTCTGTATAAAGGACTCCTGTCTATAAAGGTCATTCAAACATAATCTTTCTGAACTTTTTATACTGAATAATCCTCTTTATAATAGCCAACTGTCTATAATGGCTACTTTTGCATGTTCCCTTGATTGGCCTTTAAAGACAAATTTGACCGTACCTTCATTATCATAAAATGTGGTCTAAATACATTATAAACATTCAAATACCATAGCTGATATGAAAACAATATAACTCCATCAACAGTTGCCCTTGTATCGGTCATTTTGCAGGACATTTATATCTTTAACCCTTTCAACCCTACAGACTAAAATTTTCAGGGATGAAACGGTTACATGTAACAATATAAAGATGAATTATTGTCTGTCCTTATTATACAACCCTGAACCAAGTGACATCTCTGTTACCCATACTCAAGTGATACTATATACCAAATATATAAATGATTACTCTGGCAGTTTTTTTTAGAAGTGTAGGGCACCTGACTGATCTTGAAACATAAACAAGCATCCAACATGCATTGTAAACAATTGCAGTGTATCAAGGTGCAGTGTGACCATTAGAATATGTTGCCCTAAATACATCTCCTTTCTGTAACAAAAGGTCACAACCTTCTCCTATATATTCTGAGGGCCTGTAACACATATACCACACCTGTCACAACCGAGTACATATCTGCATAATCAACTCACTATACATGTACCATACTTCAGCTGCACAAATAGAAAAGCCCTACAGATAATATTATACAGAAGATTTACATTAGCATACAACGGCATTCCCCATTACACCACTTTATATCTTAAGTCTTACAATCAGTACAGACTTGTTTGCATCCGACTCTGCGCCCATGAACTACATAACACTTGACCCTGTCATAGTGACCATGACCTATGACCTCCAGCACAGTTTCTGATTCCGGTATACCTAAAATGTTTGTTATAGTCAATATCAGAGACAGAATTCAAGGTCATTTGAAAATGATTATCATCTTTATTTTAAAGATATTAATGTTTATCATTTTAATAAAGATGTTTATTTTATACTGATATATTACTATTTTTTGAGAATGGTTTGTTTTTATCAACTCATCCATTGATAATTTCATGAATTAAAGATCTAAAAAATGAATAACTCTCTATAAACAAATTGTTAACTGTTTGTGGTTTATGCTTTGCAGTTCTGATCAAACTTTTTTTTCTAAAGTTAGAGTTACTTTTCCTTACAAAGAGTTATCTTTCTTTGATTTTACATTCTTCAATGTGATTCTTACACTGTCTTACATTGAGATATAACAACATACCATGTACTAAGTGATCATAATGGCTTCCGGGGGAATGTCCATAAAACTTTATCACTGTACGAGATATAAAGGATTTATCATTTATTGCAAACAATTATAATATGTTTTAATTATTTTCATTACTTATGTTCCAACATGTTATTGTTTAAAATGTTTCTTTAACATTGTATATCAATGATTGCATAAATTAGAAATTTGACTAAAGATTCAGATTAATTGATTTACAACTTTAAAATGGATTGTTTTCTCTTAAAAATCAGATATCCATAAATTCTTAAAACACTGGATTTCATTTCAGAAATATTTATTTTTACATTAAATTACAAAAAAAAAATCTAATAAGATGTGCTTTGCAGAAACACTGATAACAAGCTCAAACATGCAGGTGATAGGTGATACTGATTTAAAAAATGATCTCATTCTTTCCTAAAATGAAAATGATACTTCCAACAGACAAGTCCATTTTGCGATATAACGCCTACGAGGTGATCAAGTTGGTAAGAATAATTACATGGAAATACACTAAACTAATGTGCATGAGTGTCAAGGTACATTCCATTACAAATCCCAACAAAAGATCAGAAATAGTTTATATAAACATATAGTCAATATAAATATGAAATTCCCCTATCCCCTAGTTAGTGCCATATAAATGAAAATATATGGCCCAGTCAAAATGCCTGCATCAAAATAAAATCATGCATGTATAATGATTTTAAACACCACAAACACATATGACAGTCAATTTATTTATAGCATCACGAACCACCACTAAAAAAAAGGACATAAACACATGATGACTGTAACCATGACAACAACCATTTTATTTGGTCACTAAAGAATTGTGACTCAGATATCTATAATGATCATGATGGAGTGGTAGCCATATTCTGTGTTGGAGCGCAATACTGTAAACAAGAATAGTTTCACTGTGGGGTGGATGATGGGAGAGGATGAGGTAACTTTATGAATTTTCTATTTACAGTCTTTCTCATGGAATTTATTGATTCATGTAGTAATAGAATGATTACATACAATATATATTTACTTTGGCTAATAGTTCATATGATGGTCAAGTTTACGAATTGTCTCCCATTACATAATACATATAGTACACCTTTGTATTATGCAATTTATATATAGATTACCATCACATGAAACAGTCTATGTTTACAGTTCACACGTATCCTCCTGGAAAAGCATTTACACCACCAGACATTGTATATACTACAAATGGCACCACATGTATGTGACTGCAGTAGTTTCAACACCAGACCTGGTATATATTATATATGGCACCACATGTATATAACTGCAGTAGTGACACCACCATACATTGTATATATTATGACACCATATGTATATAACTGCAGCAGTGACACCACCATACATTCTATATATTATATATGGCACCACATGTGTATAACTCTAGTACTGACACCACCAGACTTTTTATATATTATATATGGCACCACATGTATATAACTGCAGTACTGACACCACCAGACCTTTTATATATTATATATGGTACCACATGTATATAACTGCAGCAGTGACACCACCATACATTGTATATATTACATATGGCACCACATGTATAAAACTGCAGCAGTGACACCACCAGACCTGTTATATATTCTATATGGCACCACATGTATATAGCTGCAGCAGTGACACCACCATACATTGTATAAACTATATATGACACCATATGTATATAACTGCAGTAGTGACACCACCATACATTGTATATACTATATATGGCACCACATGTATATAACTGCAGCAGTGACACCACCGGACCTTTTATATATTATATATGGCACCACATGTATATAACTGCAGCAGTGACACCACCGGACCTTTTATATATTATATATGGTACCACATGTATATAACTGCAGCAGTGACACCACCATACATTGTATATATTATGACACCACATGTATATAACTGCAGCAGTGACACCACCATACATTGTATATACTATATATAGCACCACATGTATATAACTGCAGCAGTGACACCACCATACATTGTATATATTATGACACCACATGTATATAACTGCAGCAGTGACACCACCATACATTGTATATACTATACATGGTACCACATGTATATAACTGCAGCAGTGACACCACCATACATTGTATATATTATGACACCACATGTATATAACTGCAGCAGTGACACCACCATACATTGTATATACTATACATGGTACCACATGTATATAACTGCAGCAGTGACACCACCATACATTGTATATACTATATATAGCACCACATGTATATAACTGCAGCAGTGACACCACCATACATTGTATATATTATGACACCACATGTATATAACTGCAGCAGTGACACCACCATACATTGTATATATTATGACACCACATGTATATAACTGCAGCAGTGACACCACCATACATTGTATATACTATATATAGCACCACATGTATATAACTGCAGCAGTGACACCACCATACATTGTATATATTATATATGACACCATATGTATATAACTGCAGTAGTGACACCACCATACATTGTATATACTATATATGGCACCACATGTATATAACTGCAGCAGTGACACCACCACACATTGTATATATTATGACACCATATGTATATGACACTGTAAGACTATAACTGCAGTAACTGTATCCTTATGTCACATAGGCTGTCAACTCTACCTTGTATGTCATAGTTTGGAAGATGATGAACATGTTTAGTACCGACAACTTCAAAGCCTGAAATCATTAGACAAATTGATGAAAATCTATATATAGTTCTGTCAGCTCCAGTAAGCTGGACCCAGTACAAATGTTTTCATAATTATCAGCTTCCATCAAGGTAGATTTGCGTTAATCTACTCAAGCAAATAATCAGAAGTATAACATATCTAACTCAGATTTGTCCAGGTACAACAGCATTAAGGACACCTGCTTTTCATCAAAGCCACGCTGGTCTGACCCACTGATTTGGCAGGGTAGCATACAAGATGGTATGGCAACCACTGGTGTCAGACATGTAGATTTTGGACTGGAACATCATCCTCTGGTTTCTCCGCATATTAAGTACCCACTTACATTAACATTGGTAACAACAAGAGACATCTATACCAATAAATTGTTTGACAATTGTTGTAAAATAAATAAGATTTTAAAATGCTATGAACTCAAGAGGAACAGACTGCCGTGATAAAAATTGTATATCATGTTTACAGCATAAAAACATTTGTGTAACAGGATAGAGGAACTTTAAAATATCGATCACATTAAAGATTCTCTGTATGGAAATAATATTGAAAGAAAAACTTACGCCTGACAATTACGATAGCATCTGGAGAAGCAAAAATGCTTCCTTTTACATTGATGGCTTCGCAAGTGTATGCACCAGAATCTTCTATCCTGGCATCGGTAATCGTAAGGTTGCCTCGCCCATTGATACTGGAAGTATAAACTCTGTCTCCCGATGGAATGTTTCCCCAATTTAGACGCCATACTATCAAGGGAGTTGGTGTGCCAACAGCTTCACAGATAATGGTAAAGATACCGCCAAGTTCGACCTCAATTTTCGGTGGTGGTGCAACATTTATTGATGGTGGTGCTGTAAGAATCATACAAGGTGTTTAGATATTTCATACCTCATATTTTAAACTTTAAGTAACTATTTTGTTTTTACTTCACAGAAATAATAACCAATGTTTTAAGTGCTTTTTCATTCAAACAAGGGTCATTTCGTAGGTCTTTTACTGTCTAAAGTGAGGACAATAATGGAGAAAATGTCCAAAATAAAAGTCTAGAGCTTACTCTCTATTCAGTGGATACATAAGAAAGAATAACATGTATAAGGCCATTTGAAAGCCAGTAATAATTACCAATAAAGGCCTCTTATAATTACCAATAAAGGCCTGTTATAATTACTTTGCCCTTAATACAGTAGGTTTATACTTATCTAGATAAAACATTGTAGATTTGCAGATTTAATTTTAGCTATATTCACAGTGCTGATAAAGTCGTAAATTTATGAAACAGTGAATAAAATTTTAATGAAATATACACAGTAAATAATGGGATATCCTAGAAGGGTCTGATGTTATTGTGAGCATTTCCCAATCTGTGAATACAAAACATTGGAATCGAGAGAGAAAATTGTGTAAATTAAACCCCATAAAATTATACCTCTGTACAGTACATACAATAACATTCCGAAGACTGAAAATGGCAGCAACATTTACACAAAAGAAAAGTTTGTAACAATTACGACAAACATTTTTTTTCATCAAAATTATTGAAAAAGAGAAAATAAAAATTTTGGCAAGATTCTTCCCTTAAAAAAAAACCAGAATAATTTAGACTAAATTAATGATAATATGTCCAGAGATAATACTAAGAGAGTTCCAAATCTATGTCATGATCTTACCACAGCCAATTTCATCTGATCGATCAAGACAGTCGATTTCCTCATCACATTGGTATGAAGCTGGTACGCATTGATTACCGGAGGTACATTGGTATTCATCAGGACTGCATGGGTCTCCTGGTTTCCTTTGTGCTGAAGTCATCAAAATGATAAAATTCACAGAGACTGGATGGTGATACAGAAATCTCACAAATATACATATATACATGTAGATACAAGTATCTCCGTTTTCACTTCATAAAATCTTTGATTTTATCTACTGAACACCTGGCTATTTTCGCCCCGATAGATTTTCACCATTTTGCTTTTACGTTAGAGGCATATTTAGAAAGAAAGTGAAAATTTCAAGCTTAAAAATACCAACAAAAAAAAAATATAAATAAATCCTTTATGTCTTTTTTTATGATGCCCAGGCCCATATAAAAACAAACCAACTTGAAAAATAGCTTTCACCACAATTGTAAACACTTGTGTATATGTAAATGAAATGAACTCCATATTTCCTAAGTACTAACCGGTAATAGTAGATCATATGAAAATTTTATATACAAATCAGTACTTACGACAATTTTGTTCATCAGAGTTGTCGCCGCAATCATCGTCTTTGTCACATCTCCATATTTTCATGGCACAAAGACCGTTGTTACAACGGAACTCATTTGGTTCACAGGACGAAACTTTGAATGAAATAGAAAATAATTTTTAACTTAAAAGAGATGACAAAAATAAATGAGTATAACTATTGGCCTGTACTGGTTGGATAAATTCTAGATTTATGTCCTATCAAGATTTTTTTCTGATGTGCTATCATCACCTAAAGGTGAAGTACCACAAATTTTGACCAGAGCTTTGGACTTATGTCAATGTAGTTAAGGTTAACTTTGCACTTTTTATTTTCATCACTGGGAAAAGAGTTCCAAATCTCATTTGAAGACCTCTGACCTTTGCTTCTAGTGCCCAGTGCTTGACCTTGACCTTGACACATGTAATTTCAAGTTAAGTGAAGCAGTTATAATTTGAGATAGTTACCTTTAAACTTTAAACATCAATGGATTAATATAAACACTTCAGAATGAGGTTTCCAAAAGGAAACAAATTTAAGAAAAAAAATACTGTAAAATTTGATTAAAAAAAGAAATAAAAGTAAATATTGCAAGAGAGAGAGAGAGAGAGAGAGAGAGAGAGAGAGAGAGAGAGAGAGAGAGAGAGAGAGAGAGAGAATATCATACCAGGGTCGCAGGAAGTTTCATCAGATCCATCGGAGCAGTCAACATCTCCATCACAGCGGTAGTCTGATGGAATACATTCCTGATTCTGACATACAGATTCTCCAGGACGGCAGATACCTTGTGGTGGTGGGGTAGTAGGTGGCCTCACTGTATCAGAGAGAACAAGTACAAGTTACGAGGTGACAAAATATCTGAGTACGAGTTACGAGGTGACAAAATATCTGAGTACGAGTCACAAAGTAACAAAATATCTGGGTACAAGTTACTAGGTGACAAAATATCTGAGTACAAGTTACTAGGTGACAAAATATCTGAGGACGAGTCACAAAGTAACAAAATATCTGAGTACAAGTTACTAGGTGACAAAATATCTGAGTACAAGTTACGAGGTGACAAAATATCTGAGTACGAGTTACGAGGTGACAAAATATCTGAGTACGAGTCACAAAGTAACAAAATATCTGAGTACAAGTTACTAAGTGACAAAATATCTGAGGACGAGTCACAAAGTAACAAAATATCTGAGGAAGAGTCACAAAGTAACAAAATATCTGAGGACGAGTCACAAAGTAACAAAATATCTGGGTACAAGTTACTAGGTGACAAAATATCTGGGTACAAGTTACTAGGTGACAAAATATCTGGGTACAAGTTACTAGGTGACAAAAAATCTGGGTACAAGTTACTAGGTGACAAAATATCTGGGTACAAGTTACTAGGTAACAAAATATCTGGGTACAAGTTACTAGGTGACAAAATATCTGGGTACAAGTTACTAGGTGACAAAATATCTGGGTACAAGTTACTAGGTAACAAAATATCTGAGGACGAGTTACTAGGTGACAAAATATCTGAGTACAAGTTACTAGGTGACAAAATATCTGAGTACAAGTTACTAGGTGACAAAATATCTGAGTACAAGTTACTAGGTGACAAAATATCTGAGGACGAGTCACAAAGTAACAAAATATCTGAGGACGAGTCACAAAGTAACAAAATATCTGAGGACGAGTTACTAGGTGACAAAATATCTGAGGACGAGTTACTAGGTAACAAAATATCTCAGTAGAGAGTACAGTTATAAGTTACAAAGTAACAAATATCTGAGTAAAAATAACAATCAAAAATATTTCATGTGAGAACCATGATGTCCCCAGGAGTAAAGCCATTTATAATGATATTTAAGTCCCATAACTCTGTCAAATATTGATGAATGTTGGAAATATATTTCCTTGATATAAAGCAGCATACCGAATTTGGTTAAAAGTTGAAGACAGAAACACACAAGTCATTTGAAGGGATTTGAATGGACCAAAACAATATAAACATCCCTTCCTCCTCACTGGATCTCTAGGGCATAATGTATAACCAAAATAATACTCACATTACAACATATCTTCATTTTCATAAAAAATTTCCTTAGAACATGTGTACATTCTACCCAAAATCTAGCAAAAATCTTAATCATTACCACATTTTCACTACAGCACGTTACTGACCAGACTTACTGTGGGGGGACTACATTTATTAGTACCTGTAAGAACTTACCTGATTGCACCTGTAGTCTGGCTATAGCAGAATAATCACCGACCACACCAACAGCTTCACAGAGATAGTCACCTGAGTCTTCTTCCCGTACCTCGGGTATTGTCAAGATGTTGTTCTCTACAGACGACTTCAGTGGAAGTCCCTGAGACGAGGAAAGTTATAAGTTAGTTCATAATTAGATCACAACAATTAATATCCTGTCCCTTTGCTTGTTGTTGTCAAGACAAATAAAAGGTTTTGATAATGTAACAATATACAGCATCATCTATCATTTACAAAATCAAAACATTGTGTATATTCAGAACTTTTTCTTATCTTTTTTGGGAACATGGCACTGGAATTTGGAATTTTGCAGGGGTCTGGATCAAAATTGGTAATTTTTTTCTACAGTTTTGCTAAGGGCATTTTACTTACATTGCTAATTTTTTTTTTATCTTTTTCATTCTCAAGCTGCCATACTTCTACTTTAAAAAAAAACAACAACAACAAAAAATGATTGAAAATATGAGCATAAATATAAGAAATAATGAAAAAATGCTATGTTCATGATGGGAATTTTTGGCAAGGAATTGGGGAAAAAAGATATTATTTGCAGTTGCCCAATATTGGCTATAAATTTGGAGGGAAAAAAAAGCCCTTCTTTTGTATGCTTGTGAAATACAAACTTACCCGAGTGTCACCCTTTCTGGTCCATCTTAGAACCACACCAGGCCTAGTGCTGCTGCACTGGAACTGTGCTTGTCTTCCCTCTCGCAATGTAAGAGCAGGTGGTGCCACTGATACAACAATTGGCCGGGCTAAAAATGGAAAAATCAAATGTAAATAATACAATCTGACATTTTAAATTAATTTGCTGCACCTTATATATAAAAGCCAAAAAAAAAATACATATACAGTAAAACCTGCTATAGCGGCCACCTCTATATAAGGATCACATGTCTATAAAGGCCAGTTTTGAAAAGTCCCCTGACTGCATGCTTCAACTAAATTGAACCTGTGTATAAGGGTCACCTGCACATAAAGGCCAATATTTTCTGGTCCCTTGGGTGGCCCCTATATACAGGTTTTACTGTACATATATCAACTACACCTAAGGGTGACAGGTCTTAATGTTGAAGAGTATAAGATAAAATTATTACCGTAGTTATAAAATATTATTGGATCTTTGGGAATCAAAGGTACTAAAAACATTTCAACAAAACAAAATATAAACATTGACCGTTAGATGATATTAAAGGATTTTTTGGAATCACAGTCGTTAAAGACATTTATAGAGAACAAATTATAAACATTGAGGTTAGATGATATCAAAGGATCTTCTTGAATCACAGGCAATAAGGACATTTAAACAAAATATAAACATTGACCGTTAGATGATATTAAAGGATTTTTTTAGAATCACAGTTGATAATGACATTTAAACAGAACAAATTATAAACATTGAGGTTAGATGATATCAAAGGATCTTCTTGAATCACAGGCAATAAAGACATTTAAACAAAACAAAATATAAACATTGAATGTTAAACGATATTAAATGATCTTGTGGAATCACAGGTGAGGAAGACATTAAAACAGAACAAGGTCAATTTGAGTGAATCACTGACATATGACACAAGGTTGAAGATGTTATATAATGCCATGTTATCATTTGACAATCACTACAACAGGTAAATCTACAAGATAAGATGCATAAATTATGGGGTCATTACATATTACATAACATATTAACTCATTCACCCCTAAAGACACATGTGGACTGACCTTCACCATTCGTTTAAGTAGAGTCCATTGCTTTTCAGGGGCAGATGAGTTAAGGCATGGATCTACATTTGCAAACTTGAACATCTGCTAATTAAAATTTGGGTTCAAATATATACAAAGGACAGAGGATCATATATTAGATTTATATATATATTTTTTTTTATAATTTCAAACCAAATATATCATCTAATAAATGATTGCACTGGCAGGAGACAAACTTTCACACATAATGCGGTATATATAGGTCATAGGTCAACATGCGTCTATGTCAATCTTGCAAATCAAACTAAATCATCTTAAGTCAAACTACTGCAAACAATGAATAAAAACAAAAACAACCTATTATGTTAAATGCGTTTAACCTAACTGACGAAAGGACATCAACAGCAATTGACGTTATTAATAATCATACGTACATGTATGCATATTAGTAAAGGTCTATCAAGGTAGAGGGGCACGTCCTAGTTCTGTTAAAAACTAAAACAATATGGTCTATTTTCCAAAAATTGTAATGCAAAGTTTAAATGTGAGCTAATTTAACTTGCTACACCTGTACATTGAACATGAATTCTTCTTCTGCTATGTGTTCCTATTTTTACTAATAGTGCATTTAGAAGGATTTACTCCTGATATGATCCCCCCCCCCCACCGTTTTCACTATTAGGTCATATAGATGGATATTACTTCTGATACGACCCCTAATTTTCACTATTAGTACATGCAGATGGATATTATTTCTTATACGACCCCCAATTTTCACTGTTAGTACATGTACCGATTATTGGAATTTGCTTCTGATGAGAGCTCCCGTTTTCAATATAAGTTAATTTAGATGGATTTTATTCCTGATATAACCCCTCCCCCATTTTCAAAGAGGTCATATGTTCCTTGGGACAGGTCAGGTAAGCTTAAAATCAACATTAAACACATGATTTATGATGCTTAGAACATTGGCAAAAAGGGAAGAAAAAAAAAAGACTGCAGACTATAAAATCCTGAGTAAATGGAAGCATAATAAACAAAAGCAGAGACTCTGCCATCACCATGGTAAGTACTGACTCCATATAAGCAGGCAAGCATGCCAACCTAATTACTAAGATACAGAGACTATCAATACTGGTCCTGAAACCAGTAGAGATGTAGATTTACTTAAGTCTGAGAATATTTTCAATCTGGGCCTGACACCATAAAACTTAAGAATTACTTGAGTCTAAAAATTTTACTCAAGTTTGGCTAATCCTGAAATCTGATTGGCTGAGTAGGCCAAGTTGAGAATATTTTCAGACTTGAGGAAATTCTCAAGTTTTATGGTGCTGGGCCTTGGTCGGCTTAACCAATCAGATTTCAGAATGAGATGAAATTAGAAATTTTCTCAGACTTGATGAAATCCTTAAGTTTAATTGTGCCTTGGTCAAGAGAACAGGATTCAGATTTATTTGTGAAATAACAATGTGACAAATATGGTAATCGTAAGAGTAATAAGGAATTATCAAATTGACCAAGAATCTATAACAAACTTTTGTATTCCATGATTTGATGAAGAAAAATTATAATTATCATTTAAAATGTGTTAAAAAGCAAAAATGGATTTTTAGAACTAAAACATTACAGCGTAATTACTTAGGAAAATAGATGTATAAACCTCAACAAAACAAAACAAGCAGAACGACCAATTAAATGCTAGGTCATAGTTCAAGATAAAGCTGATGTATATATATGGATTAGAAAGTGTTTACCTTTATTTCAACTTCAAACACGGACCACAACTAAGATCAAGTTATGGCATCCTTTGTAAATCCACTCAGCTTATACAACCATGCAGAGTTTATATTTTTATAATGATATTTATTGACAAACAGGGAGAATACGGGAAATATATCTGTCCAAAGATTTATAAAACAAAGGCAGACTTTGCAAACTGTAAACTTAACTGTTCTGACATACAAAATTATCACGTCCCAATTAAGACAACAAATGTCATACAATGTAGGTTAGAACCTATCATGCTTCCAAATTCTGTATCATGCCCACAATTTACGAAGAGGTTCTGGGTTTCACATTTTACACTCTACGTGAAATTTACATTTAACAAAAAGTTAACATATATAATTAGTTGTTAATCTGTTAATATCTTAATATTTCTTTTCACGTGTAATTTTCCATTCTAGATCAGAAGCTTATGATATAATCACAAATTGAACATTCATGTTAAAAATAAACACCCATCAAACACACACACACACTCACACTCGCACTCACACAGTCAAATGCTCACACACTTGCTCACTCATATACACATTTTAAGCCTTTCATTTCAACATATTCAATTAGCATGCAAGATTTTACTTATATTTCAAAATTTGTTATGTTTATGATACATCAAGTTTGCTAGTTACTAGGAGAAGCCATTATTCATACTGTCAACAAAACTCTATCTACATCAAGCAAAGTTTATAATAAATAATTATATGCAGTTCATTTATTTAGCATTTGATAAGATTTCACATTCTTAAATAATCTGGAAATATTTGCTTAAGTCAAACCTTGGGTATAGTATATATTTTAGGTTTAATTGATAACTGAAGAGTATGATATATCTGTTCTCTATCTACTGACACAAAACTACAGGTAGATGACTTTCCACCTGTATACAGTCTGTAGAAAGGTATAAATGTAACTGTCAATCAAAACTAATTATCTAACATCATAAAGAAGTTTTAGAGCATGGGAAAATGAACAGTAACTTTTTTTCCATAAATAATCACTTTCTCCTTTTTAATTAAAACACCCCAAATCACCACTTTCTCCTTTTTTATAAGTGGCTCCCACTTTCTCCTTTTTTATTAAGTGGCTCCCAAATCACCACAACTTTCTCTTTTTTTATTAAGTGGCCCCCAAATCATCCCTTTCTCCTTATTTTATTAAAAGACATCATTTTCTCAAATCACCACTTTTTCCTTTTTTCTATTAAGAGGCTCCAAAATCATCACTTTCTCCTTTTTTGATTAAAAGACCCCCAAATCATCACTTTCTCCTTCTTATAGTAAAAGGCTAAAAAAATCTCTTTCCCATATTTTTGGCGGATTAAAAAGGTGCCCAAATCACCATTTTCTCATTTTTTGACTAAAAGACTATTTACAAACAGACTAAGAGTGTTAAGAATTCATCTGATTCATGTAAACACATTGGGTTGTACAGACTAAATGGATATGTGATATATCCTTCATAGAGATCTCACAGGTGTTAACTGGGAAATTTTCTGTCTGTCAGGTCAGGTTTTAAAACAGGTGGAAAGTGTTCATGTGGTCTACACAACTTTTATGTAGAGCTGTGGCACCACCTGAGCATAACGATAGGCCAACATTTAAATGCTTGACTGTACAAAAAAGTAAAAGTGAAATATACATTGGAACTACACCTTAAGATCCACCTCATGCTGGGTATCACCAATAAAAAAGGTGATGATTCAGTCTGTTATTGTTGACTAATGGACAAATGTTACAAATCTTCATCTTTATATAATTTTGTTTAAACATATCACCCCTAGGTAATTAAATGGAATGTTCTTTACTATAATTTCAACCAATTTATCATGGCATGTAGTTCTGAACAAGATCACCCCTAGGTAATTAAATGGAATGCTCTTTACTATTATTTCAATCAATTTATCATTGCATATACTTGTGAACAAGTCACTGTATACCTGGAAAATTTCGCTACCATTTATTTTTTGTTCTTTTTGCCTTTTTGCTTTTCGATGAGAGGGCAAATCTAAAATGAAAGCAAAATATTTTCAAACTAAATTCTAAAAACTCGATACCTGGAAGTCCACGGGACCACTGAAAAACTTTAAGATTTCAAGAGTTCAAGTTTTTGAGAGTTCCAGAATTTGACATACAAACCGATGTAGGTTCTTAATACTACATAAAATGAGGAATGCTTGTTTTCATCATTTACATGAAAATAAAGCCCTGTACCTAGTTTTCAGACATAAAAACGTGCATATACGTTATCTTTATTATGCATCAGAGCCGATTAGGACATGTATTTGGTCGTTGGTACCGCATGATGTACTAGTTAAAATGCCACTTGGCTGTTACACTTGTACACGAAATCCTAATCTATGATGCGTCTTTATTTAGTTCTTCTGTTTTGATTGATCTTAATTATCCCATTCACCCCTAAAGACACATTTGGGCTGATTTAAGTCATTGACTTACAGAGGACTCCATTGTTTTTCAGGGGTTGATGGGTTAATTAAAAATCCTGTCAATCACTATTCGATCAGGTCAGAACGTACTTGTCATCCGGTTATCAAAACACCTTTTGTTTAATCTGCCATGTAAGGGTCCCAGTGTGGTTCTGGCTTACGGCATTGACTGCTTATATATTCACCGATGATTACTCTAACTTCGAGGTTTCCAGAGTGAAATACAAAGGAATATACAAATCCATCTTTGAATTGACTTCGAGGTTTCAATGTTTGAGAGATGGAGAATAAATTTACTTAATTTATTAAAGAAATAAAGACCTGTACGAAACTTTGAGGTTTCGATAACTTTGAGGTTTTGATAACTTTGAGGTTTCGATAACTTTGAGGTTTCGATAACTTTGAGGTTTTGATAACTTTGAGGTTTTGATAACTTTGAGGTTTTGACATTTGAGCCATCGAGTTTTGATAACTGTACTTTGAAGCATATAACATAGGTTAATCTCCATGAGGTTTTGATAACTTTGAGTGATTAACTTTGAGGCAAATATTGAGACTTTGGCAAATATATATAACTTCTGTTTTGTTGAGCCAAAGGACAAAACTGTAACTAGGGCATAAAATACATAATCTAGGTATAACAAAGTAATGGGCAACTAAAGTTGTTTTGGATGGCTACCGGAAAGTTCCAAGGTACTGGTATACTAAAGTTGTTTGGATGGCTGTCCATCATGCACAAACTGTATAATAATAATAATGGAAAAAAAACCAAAATGCACAGGGCACATGTACTTAGATTTCATAATATCCAATATATTTATCTTCTTCTAAATGTTGTCGATTCACAAATGCATCACAAGGAATGGGCGAACATAATGCACCATTATATTTCCCATGATGCATTACTTACAACAATACTGTTCATCAGAACCATCAGAACAATCAAAATATCGATCACATCGCCTTGCGGAATCGATACATCCTCCAGCACGACACTGAAACTGGCCTACGCCACAGGGCTTCTCGGCTTTATATATATATATATAATTTAGTAAATGTTAATAGCTTTTGACAACAGCCACAGATAAGTATGTGTTCCAAGGAAGGATATAGTTCTTAAATATCAGTTATAATCTTTAAAATTTCTCTCAAATAACTTGTTTGTTTTATTTTTTTGAGTGAGTGATAAGAAGAGAGGTCTAAATTTTATTAGACTTGATAGGTTACAGATAACTACATCGATCTGAAATAATACAAATAACTAAAAAGACCTTCAGCACTTCTCTGATTTTATCCAAAGAAGGTTCTATGAAATAAATAAAGATATGAAAGTTGATAGTTGATAGAAATATTTCATAATAAAAAATCATGAGTTTTATGAAATTTTGTGATTAAGAACCTCCTTGAGGAAACTTTTTTCTCTAAATATCCTTCCTGGGAACAAAATGTTATTTAACGCAACATAATTTGTGCTGAAAAAATGAAACACAGAAAGCTGAAGTTGAGATATGACTGGCTACATGTAACACTTAATGAAATAATAACAAAATAAAAACATTTGAAATAACAATATAGACTGCAAAACTTTATTTCATTCTGCTGTGATATTTATAGCCCCCTTCCTCTTATGTTTAAAACAATGATCATTGCACAAGGAGGAGATTACATGTATTATCATTATTGACTTTTTATATTAAACTCAGTCAAAGACAATATATAGTTGTAATGATCTCATTCAAAAAATAATAATAATAAATGTAATAAACAAAAATGACGAAAGTTCAGATTGCTATCAAAAAACTTTTTTTTATCATTCTTCTTTTTTAATATTTGTGTACAGAAATAAATCTGAAATTTTTGAAGTCTAAATCTAGTGTTGCAGTCTCTAACACAAAACATATGCAAATAAAATATCTGGGTAAAATTTTGGCTAAAAATAACAGTATCAACACTAGAAATGGTGTGAAGATAACTGTGAATTTCTTTTCAGCAAACAACCTACGATTGATTGAATCATTAATGATTGATTTGTGTGAATTGGTTAGAACGAACCATGGAAGGTTACAGAGTAGTTCCCATATAGCGTGAATCTGAATGTCAGGGAGACATTGTAATTCATTGAGTATATCTGAAGGTTAAACTGTTATGGTATTAAAGTGGGGATTTTTAGAGGTCAAACAGGTACTCAGATAAGTGTGAACCACACAGATCATACTGATGTTGTGAACTAGCATGACTCTCTGAAGGTCATACTGACTTTGTGATTTAATGTGAGTAGTGTGAATGTCTGAAGGTCATACTGACTTTGTGATCTAGTATGAATGTCTGAAGGTCATACTGACTTTTGATCTAGTGTGAATGTCTGAAGGTCATACTGACTTTGTGATCTAGTGTGAGTAGTGTGAATGTCTGAAGGTCATACTGACTTTGTGATTTAGTGTGAGCAGTGTGAATGTCTGAAGGTCATACTGACTTTGTAATTTAGTGTGAGTAGTTTGAATGTCTGAAGGTCATACTAATTTTGGATCTAGTGTGAGTAGTGTTAATGCCTGAAGGTCATACTGACTTTGTGATTTAGTGTGAGCAGTGTGAATGTCTGAAGGTCATACTGACTTTGTGATTTAGCGTGAGTAGTTTGAATGTCTGAAGGTCATACTGACTGTGATTTAGTGTGAGTAGTGTGAATGTCTGAAGGTCATACTGACTATGTGATTTAGCGTGAGTAGTGTGAATGTCTGAAGGTCATATTGACTTTGTGATCTAGTGTGAATGTCTGAAGGTCATACTCTGAAGGTCATACTGACTTTGTGATCTAGTGTGAGAAATGTGTGAATCTCTGAAGGTCATACTGACTTTGTGATCTAGTGTGAATGTCTGAAGGTCATACTGACTTTGTGATCTAGTGTGAATTTCCGAAGGTCATACTGACTTTGTGATCTAGTGTGAATAATGTGAATCTCTGAAGGTCACATCGACTTTGTAATCTAGTGTGAATCTCTGAAGGTCAAACTTTGAAAGGTGCACAGGAGTGAATTCATAATTTTGCCTGAATTTCAGACTGTAACACAGTTTATAGCGAATGTTTTACAATAAAACTCTGAAACTGAGATGAAGAATTTCAATACTGTGGTTTGGTGTGAAAATCTACAGCAAGATGATCTAAATAAAACACAAATAATTTTCTACGCATGATGATTTTAAGCAGGTACATATGTATATATGTATATATATATATATATATAGGCTACATAAAGACAAAATAACAGAGCAACTAATACTATGTTGCATCAATAGATGTTGATAAAGCATGTATGTTATAGTGTAGAATTAATGGCCAGCGTTACAATTTACACTGCGCACTTGTGTAAAACATTTAAGCAATGACAACAATTAACGAGTTACAACGTGTGGTGTTATTAATCTCTCAAATTAAACTATGGTGATAATATTTTTTTATAAGTATACTTGTAAGCTGGTACATACATGTGATGCCAATGTCAAACTATATATTGTATGCAAATATTTAAAGCAGTGATGATTTATCACATTTTGATTTTAAGCACAGAAACGTACGAGTATCTGAAGTGAATGTTATGTGCTTTATTATGTAATTAATGCAACGACTGCAATGATGAAGCAATGCTATATATTCAGCAACACGTTTGTTTATATTTTACAGATGTTTACAGAATTATGAAACTTACGACAATTAAGCTCATCACTGCCGTCATTGCAGTCTGAGCGTTGATCACATCTCCGTGCCAATGGTACACATTGTCCACTATTACAGGAAAACTCATTTGCAGAACAATCTGTGAGTAATGTAAGGTTGTGAAAAATACATGTATGTGAATGCAGTTGAACAACCTATGAGAAATGTAAGGCTGTAAATAGTTCAGTAGCTGAACAACCTGTGAGAAATGTAAGGCTGTAAATAGTTCAGTAGCTATACAACCTGTGAGAACTGTAAGGCTGTGATAAGTACATTATCTGAACAACCTGTATGAATTGTAAAGCCGTAAATAGTTCAGTAGCTGAACAACCTGTGAGAAATGTAAAGCTGTGATAAGTTCAGTTGTAAGGCCATAAATATTTCAGTAGCTGAACAACCTGTGAGAACTGTAAGACTGTGATAAGTACAGTATCTGAACAACCTGTATGAATTGTAAGGCCTTAAATAGTTCAGTAGCTGAACAACCTGTGAGAAATTTAAGACTGTAAAAAGTTCAGTTGCTGAACAACCTGTGAGAAATGTAAGGCTGAAAATAGTACCGTGGTTGAACAACCTGTGAGAAATGTAAGGTTGCAACAAGTACATTTTTGTACAGTAGTTGAATCTGTGAGAAATGTAAGACTGTGAATAGTACAGTAGCTGAACAACCTGTGAGAAATGTAAGACTGTAAACAGTACAGTGGCTGAACAACCTGTGAGAATTGTAAGGCTGTAATTAATACAGTAGTCGAATGGTTCACTTACAGAATATATGAAAACCTTGGGCATCATTTACGTATGCATTAGCCATTTGAATTGTACACTTTTAATGATTTTCATAATGTTCAGGCAGTGTTTCACGTTATGAGAAAGATGACAAATATGGGGCTGTAAATAAATGTTCTCTGTTGAATCACGTTGCTGGATTGTGTTTAGAGTTCAAATATTAATTTATTTCAGGCATGTTGTTATTTGTGATCTGGATAAACACAAAATAGATAAACCATACTCATTATACATATTATAGGATGCACATTAAAACTTCAAATTAAAAACTCTCAATTTCGCCACATACTTAACACTAGACTCAACCATGTGCTCAGACCTGAGGTGAGATGCATTGTGGTTTAAATTGCAATGCTTTAACCATCTGGTCATCCTTCTACATGGCTTTTAACCTCAGTAATAGGAAAGGAAATGAAGAATTTAACCTCAGTAATCAGAAGGGAAAAACAAGACTAATCTAGTATACAACAATATAATGAAGGATTTGGCTAAAAAAAAAAATCATTCAACTTTCTGTTTGTCCAAGCTGATGAAAAAATCTTCGCCAAAGCTTTCGTAGACACATCTACATAAAACTTACCACAGTCGTTTTCATCACTCCTGTCTGCACAATCGGCTCGCCTGTCACATTTTCGGGATTCTGGGATACACGTGCCATCACCACATGTAAACTCATCAGGTCTGCATGCTAAAATTTAACAATATTATAACTCTGGGTTACACTACCTAATTCATGGGTTTACAAATTTTAACAAGTTGTAAAAGGAAAAAGAAAGAGAATACAAATTACGGTAAATAATTGCATACAACGATACAAATATGTAAATCATCTCAGAAAGCAGAGTTATAGTTTCCATCTTAATTAAAATAATCTGTGTATTCTAAAATATGGAAGACAAGTCATGTACCACAACCAGCTTCATCACTTCTGTCGGCGCAATCAGTTCGTCTGTCACATCTACGGGATTGTGGGATACATGTCCCATCACTACAAGTAAACTTGTCAGATCTGCATGCTAAAAATGACAGGATTTTTAAAATTACTCATAGATCGCACAACTGCAATTCAATTAACATACTCTGTTAATCAAGCAGAAATACTAAATTAAGGTTTCAAAAAAGTTTTTTTTTTGTAATTATGTGTACTTAAAAAAAACGCAGAAACAGGGTAACCTGAATTAAGACAACACCTGTCGTATATGACCTGTTTTGCACCTTTCCTTAAACAGTCACTTTAAACAGGATAGACTGTATATACCCAACTTGAAGACTTGTATTATCTCCGAAAGTTTCCCTCCCTGTAACGTTAGTTACTAATTAGTATCTACCAAAACAAGTACAATGTAACATGAATTACTTACGACAATTTGCTTCATCACTCCTGTCAGCACAATCAGCTTGTCGGTCACATTTGCGGGATTCTGGGATACATCTGCCATCACCGCAAGTAAACTCATTGGATTGACATGCTATAAAAATACAATTTGTGTAAACACTGGGTTACTCTGACTTTATCAAGAGATATATATAGATTCCACAATGAGTGTTTGTTGATTATCATGTTTATCTAACTTGAGTTAGTTAATTTTCAAAATTTCGAAATATGTGAGGTTTACCGAGATTGACTAATGAGATAACTCGGATAATACATCAAATTTTAATTTTTTTTTCATTTTCGTTGGTCAGGAGGGGTTTTCTAATGAATGCTAAATTTCTGATACGATGACAAGAGAAGGTCCACTAAAAACAATAGGTTTAATCAAATGAATGCTAAATTTCTGATACGATGACAAGAGAAGGTCCACTAAAAAACAATAGGTTTAATCAAATGAATGCTAAATTTCTGATACAATGACAAGAGAAGAGCCACTGACAACAATTATTCTGTCCCTGCAATCTGGTCGTCTGTCACGTTTGTTTTGTAGCATACAAGTGCTATCGCCGCAAGTAAACTCGTTGGATTGACATGCTATAAGAAACATATACATTTTTTAAACACTGGGTTACTCAGACTTAATCATGAGATAGTAAATTTATAACAACATAATTGGCATAATAAATAAAAGCAAAATTTCTGATACAATGATACCATAAGGGCCACTTACGACAATTGACTTCATCACTTCTGTCCCGGCAGTCTGGTCGTCTGTCACATCTTTGGGATTGAGGGATACAAGAACCATCACCACAAGTAAACTCGTTGGATTGACATGCTATAAAAACACAATTTTTTTTAAAACTCAGTGACAGGAGAAGGGTCCCTTACAACAACTGGTTACAGCCACAATCTTGGGAGTAATGTTCAGAAATTAAACTTTTCTGTAATCTCTTAATGTGTATTCATATGAACTTTCATTGTATTTTTAAACTCCTATTCCACCTAATTAGTTAATTAACTGTGGGAAACACCTAACACATTGATCTATTTATAAACAGTAAGGTGTTGCCGGTCATGTGGTGACGCTCCACTGAGCGTGTTTGTTTCACTGTCCAGGACAATCCAGACAAGTGGAACACCAATCAAATGCTCTGGAACAGTCCTGGGCAAACAATTTAGCCATAAACTTAAGTGAATTATGTACATTTTATCGACATCTTTGAAATTACTACTTCCTGTCCTGGTACATTCAATTGTGACATGTTCCGAGACTGTGCCGGAACAGTACTGTCACTGGGAATCTGGCACACCTTTTATATCACTCGTTCACCAAGGTAAATCTAAGAATTCCTACAGAATCCCACTCCCCCTTTTTAACTCCATTAATACACGTGACTTTAATCAAATAAGAGCTAAATTTCCGATACAATGACATGAGAAGGGCCACTAAAAACAATAGGTTTAATCAAATGAATGCTAAATTTCTGATACGATGACACGAGAAGGGCCACTAAAAAAATAGGTTTAATCAAATGAATGCTAAATTTCTGATACATGAGAAGGGCCACTAAAAACAATAGGTTTAATCAAATGAATGCTACATTTCTGATACAATGACACAAGAAGGGCCACTAAAAAAATAGGTTTAATCAAATGAATGCTAAATTTCTGATACAATGACACGAGAAGAGCCACTGACAACAATTATTCTGTCCCTGCAGTCTGGTCGTCTGTCACATTTGTTATTGTAGGATACTAGTGCTATTGCCGCAAGTAAACTCGTTGGATTGACATGTTATAAAAAATATATACATTTTTTTAAACACTGGGTTACTTTGACTTAATCATGAGACAGTAAATTTATAACAACATAATTGGCATAATTATATAAAAGCTAAATTTCCAATACAATGATACCATAAGGGCCACTTACGACAATTGACTTCATCACTTCTGTCCCGGCAGTCTGGTCGTCTGTCACATCTTTGGGATTGTGGGATACATGTGCCATCACCACAAGTAAACTCGTTGGATTGACATGCTATAAAAATACAATTTTATTTTAGAACTCAGTTACTCTGACTTTATCATGAGAATGTAAATACGTGTATATACTTTATTATACAAAAAACACTAATACAATGACACCGAAAGGGACGCTTACAACTATTGGTGTCATTAAAAAATGCTTATTTCTGACACAATGACATCAGAAGGGCCACTTACGACAAATGGCTTCATCACTTCTGTCCCGGCAGTCTGGTCGTCTGTCACATATTTGGGATTGTGGGATACATGTGCCATCACCACAAGTAAACTCGTTGGATTGACATGCTATAAAAACACAATTTTTTTTAAAACTCAGTGACAGGAGAAGGGTCCCTTACAACAACTGGTTACAGCCACAATCTGGGGAGTAATGTTCAGAAATTAAACTTTTCTGTTTTCTCTTAATGTGTATTCATATGAACTTTCATTGTATTTTTAAACTCCTATTCCAACTAATTAGTTAATTAATTGTGGGAAACACCTAACACATTGATCTTTTTATAAACAGTAAGGTGTTGATGGTCACGTGGTGATGCTCCACTGAGTGTGTTTGTTCCACTGTCCAGGACAATCCAGACAAGTGGAACACCAATCAAATGCTCTGGAACACTTGTCCTGGGCAAGCAATTTAGCAATAATTTTAAGTGAATTATGTACATTCTATCGACATCTTTGAAATTACTACTTCCTGTCCTGGTACATTCAATTGTAACATGTTCCGAGACTGTGCCGGAACAGTACTCTCACTGGGAATCGGGCACACCATTTATATCACTTGTTCACCAAGGTAAATCTAAGAATTCCTACAGAATTCCACTCCCCCTTTTTAACTCCATTAATACACGTGACTTTAATCAAATAAGAGCTAAATTTCTGATACAATGACATGAGAATGGCCACTAAAAACAATAAGTTTAATCAAATGAATGCTAAATTTCTGATACCATGACACGAGAAGGGCCACTGACAACAATTATTATGTCCCTGCAGTCTGGTTGTCTGTCACGTTTGTTATTGTAAGATACTAGTGCTATCACCACAAGTAAACTCGTTGGATTGACATGCTATAAGAAATATAAACATTTTTTAAACACTGGGTTACTCTGACTTAATCATGAGATATTAAATTTATAACGACATAATTGGCATAATTAAATAAAAGCTAAATTTCTAATACAATGATACCACTTACGACAATTGGCTTCATCACTTCTGTCTCGGCAGTCTGGTCGTCTGTCACATCTTTGGGATTGTGGGATACATGTGCCATCACCACAAGTAAACTGTGGGATACAATTTATTTTAGAACCAGTTATCACTTTATCACAAGTAACGTGTATATCGTTGACTAACACAATGACACCGAAAGGGACTTATGCTATTGGTGTCAAAAAAATGCTTATTTTATTTTAGAAGGGCCACTACGACAATTGGCTTTACTCTCGGCAGTCTGGTCGTTCACATCTTTGGGATTGTGGGATACATGTGCCATCACCACAAGTAAACTCGTTGGATACATGCTATAAAAATACAATTTTATTTTAGAACTCAGTTATGACTTTATCATGAAAACACTAACATATACTTTATTATAAAAAAAAGACTAACACAATGACACCGAAAGGGACGCTTACAACTATTGGTGTCATTAAAAAATGCTTATTTCTGACACAATGACATCAGAAGGGCCACTTACGACAATTGGCTTCATCACTTCTGTCTCGGCAGTCTGGTCGTCTGTCACATCTTTGGGATTGTGGGATACATGCGCCATCACCACAAGTAAATTCGTTGGATTGACATGCTATAAAAATAAATTTTATTTAAGAACTCAGTTACTCTGACTTTATCATGAGAATGTAAATACGTGTATATACTTTATTATACAAAAAACACTAATACAATGACACCGAAAGGGACGCTTACAACTATTTGTGTCATTAAAAAATGCTTATTTCTGACACAATGACATCAGAAGGGCCACTTACGACAAATGGCTTCATCACTTCTGTCCTGGCAGTCTGGTCGTCTGTCACATATTTGGGATTGTGGGATACATGTGCCATCACCACAAGTAAACTCATCAGATCGGCATGCTAAAAATAGACACAAGAGTTAAGTCATGTGACATTTATTTTAAATATGGTAAATACAGAAAAATATCAAACTACTGGCAAGAAAATGTAGACTTGGATACACAAAAAAAGAATTAAAGCACTTACGACATCCTACTTCATCAGAGTTATCGAAACAGTCCTTGACCCGATCACAGCGCCGCCTGTTATCAATACATTGCCCATTTCCACAACGGAACTCATTACTTTTACAGGCTATAATAACAAAATAACAAAATGGAAATCAATGTGTCTATCATATATGTATTCTGCCTGTAGCAAATCTGAAGTAACATGCTTGCTAAGTAAAAGGTCACAAGGTCGGATAAAGGTCAAGTAATTTCTTTTTGGTTGACAAGTATTGGTCTTTTGAACATATAATATTATAAGATGATTAACATACATGTAACACAAGCAGATCAAAGAAAAAGAAATGATTCAAGAAAAGAATTCAGATGATTCACACATGTTAAATAGTAATGAGATGATTCACATTTAAATAGTAATGTGATGATTCACATGTTAAATAGTAATGAGTTGATTCACATGTTAAATAGTAATGAGATGATTCATATCTAAATAGTAATGAGATGATTCACATGTTAAATAGTAATGAGATGATTCACATGAATGTTGAGCTAACATAAGATGAGAACTTAGGGCGTGCCTATTCACAGATTATCACAAATTTTATTTTCTCATAAAAACATTAAAATATGATTACAGCAATAACTTGATGGGCTGAACATAGCTCAAATGTATCTCAAAACAGGTTCCAAAGTATTGCTGTTTAACCTCTCTGTATCTTTACTGGGGGAAACTGTTTTTCTAATACAATGCACTAAATTTGTTTTAATTAATAGAAATATTTCAAATCAGAACGATAATAAACTGATCTTCCTGATAATCTGTGAATGACTTTAATGAAAAATGGATGATTCACAAAAAATACCAGATGATTCACAAAAAACAAATGATTCATACACATGTTAAAAAGTAATGAAATAATTCATAGAAGTTATACTGTAAGCTAAATCACATTACAATTTTAAAGGCTAACATACTAAAATGCGATGTCACAATGTGTTGATTCATATCAGAAAATTCACAAAATGATGAAAGAATCTTATTGTGAAGATGATTAACCTGTCAACCCTACAAACAAAGATTGACTAGTCTACACAATACACATTTACATACCATTTGGACACAAGGGAAGAAAAGGATAATATTTCACATACGGTAGGATTTACGTATATACGTTTCATATGATAATGGGATGATTCATTTGTTCTATGAAAAAGCACAGGATTCACATATAGTAAGATAATTTACATTAAGAGATGATTCATATAAGATAATTTGCATGATGGAATGATTCACATATTGTAAGATAATTTGCATGATGGAATGATTCACATATTGTAAGAAAATTTGCATGATGAAATGATTCACATATTGTAAGAAAATTTGCATGATGAAATGATTCACATATTGTAAGAAAATTTGCATGATGAAATGATTCACATATTGTAAGATAATTTGCATGATGGAATGATTCACATATTGTAAGATAATTTGCATGATGAAATGATTCACATATTGTAAGATAATTTGCATGATGAAATGATTCTCATATTATGACTTGAATCATAGTTTTTTTTTATTTTTTGAATTTTGAATAGTGTTTTATGCCACACTCAACAATTTTTCATTTATATGTTGGTGGTCAGTATTTAATGGTGGAAGAGAGAACCTGGTTACAATGTACCCGGGAAGAGACCATCGGCTTTCTGCAAGTAAACTGGCAAACTTTCTGACAAAAATCAGCTAAGGTTCCAGAGCGGCTTGAAACTGCGTTGATAGGAAGTTATGGTTTAAAGCGCAATGCTCTAACCTCTCTGTTGACTCATAGTATGTAGATATTTGTCTTACCTATATTCAGGTGTCCCCAAATTAAATACTGTGTAAAAATCTAACACTTGCAGATATATATATATATTTTTTCAGGAAAATTTGGAAGGAATGATAAATTTGGCTGGTGATGGAGCATATTTTCATGGGGGAAACAGTTTTTAGAAAGCTGGAGATTTAAACGGAATGATTTACTATCTCGACATCAAATGCTTTCAAAATGAAACTCAAATGAATAAAATGAGTGTCAATCTCGGGATTAATTAAAGGGTTCACAGGTGAATATAAAAGTGAAGTCACATTATATGCAGTAATCAGAACAAAAATCAATCCTTTTATCCCCATATTATCATGTTAAAGGTGTTGATGTGAATTACTCTATGACATTTTATCTCATATACCCCTAAAGACATATTTGGACTGGTCTGTGTCATTAATTTTTAGTACCGTAGAGTCCATTATTTTCAGAGGTAGATAGATTTAGGGGAAGGACAGGTTAAAACAGTAAAATTCATAACATTCACAGCATATACAGCCTATTAATAAGATACATCCAGTCATCATTTGTAAATTTAGAGTACATTTAGGTCAAAGTGTTTGGTGGCTCCAAGGTCTGTTATCACTTGTAAATTTTGAGTGCTTTTAGGTCAAAGGGTTGGATGGCTCCAAGGTCTGTTATCACTTGTAAATTTAGAATTCATTCATGAGAAAGTGTTGGGTGGCTCCTAAGTCTTTTGTTTTATTCACCTACTTACATCTAATTTAAAAAAAAACAACAACAGACAGATCAAAAAAAAAAAAAAACATGGTGTAAAAGTTTTACAATCAGATGCAATCGAAACATACAATAGATGCAGACAATGAAAAGAAATGATGTTATATATCTTAAATATATAAAAAAGAGAACACAACTCTATCCATGTATCTACATGTATCTATTTATATCAATATATACTGTAATATATATACCATATATAAATAACAAACAACATAGTAAATTAATATAGATGTATAATGGTATGAGTCTTCCTTGTTCAATTAAATGTATGACTGATTTTACAATATACAGTCTAGATATAGGTCATGACCTTTATTTGTTTATTTTTTTTAATGTAACCGGTTAACTTCTTACTGAAAAAGAAAAAGTTGAAAGAAAAATTTGACATTACCGGGTACTTTTTTGTAGTGTCACTAGCCATTCTAGTGCTTGATATAACTTATTTCCTTACCACTGCAATCTCTTCTGGTCTCAGAGCTTTGTAGATACATATCCCCGGTATATAGACATGATATACTGGGTTTACAGAGTTTATAAAAGTAGACTACATGTGTAAATGATATACACGTGTATATTTATATATATATCTGTGTATGTGTTCATGTGATAGTGGTGGGCTGGGTGTGTGTGTGTGTGTAGGTGATAGTGGGAGGTGGCTCGGTGTGTGTGTATAGGTGATAAAGGGGGGCTCAGTGAGTGTCAGTGGTTGGATGGGTGGATGGTTCTATAGGCCAGTAGACTGCAATACAGGTTTGTTCGTATTTAGACAACAAATGACATTGAATTGAGGTCAAATTTTGGGAGGGAGGATTCATGCAAATTAAGTTCTTCTTAAAAAAAAAAAGAAACATTTGTAATCATTCTAGGTACTACAAGTAAAAATAATGTCTTAACATATGATGGCATTTTAAAGATAAACATTGTTAATTTAAAAGTAAAAAATAGATAGTTATACAAATCAAATTAAGTAAACAACTGTATTATCTATCTACATACTGTGGACTGAAGTTAGTGTAAGGGGAGATAATCCATGCAGGAGAACATTTTCATATTACACGTACTAGAAACTAATACACATGTCACTACTTGGTATATTAATTGTTTGTTTAGGCTTTTGAACATATATGGTTAAGGTTATAAGCAAAATTAAACAATTAAAGGGTTGACATACTATAGCCTGATTACCTGCCACACAGCAAGGCGTATACAAGGGAAAAGGGAGTTTACTCAGGACTTACAGCAATTTGCCTCATCCGTTCTATCAAGGCAATCAGGATATCCATCACAAGCCAGTCTGGCATCAATACATTGAAAATTGATTCTACATCTAAAGTCTCCAAGACGACACGTTGCTACGGACAACAGGACAAACAATGAATATGTAAATGATGCAAAGGTTGACAGAAAAGTACTGATACTCAAAGGCTGGTACATGTTAAATCTAATTATGCTGATGGCGACAACCTCATTTCATACATTTTAGTTTTATCTTTTGTCTAAATGAGTAGAATATGATAAAAAAATAACAATAATAAGAAGAAAAAGGAAAGAAGAAATGCAGGAAATATATGAATAAAAAATATATGAAAAAAAGACAGAAGAAATGAAGAAAGAAAGAAGAGGATATAAAATTAGATGAAACAGAAAATTAAGAAGGAAATAAGTGGATAAAACTTAGGAGATAAAAATGAAGAAAAATGAATGGATAAAAAATTATGAGAAAAAGGAAAGAAAAAATAAAGAAGGAAAAAAATAAGGAAAGAAAGAAAAAAATAAAGAAAAAAATAAATGACAAAAAAGAAGAAATAGTAAACAAAAAAAAATAGTAATGTCACAAAAATGAATAAAAAACAGCACCTGTGGATATGAACTAATTGTATGAAAAAAAATGACAGGACAAAATTTACCGGCATATCCAAAATAGATTGAAAAAAATACAAAGCTACAAGAGTTATGTTAAAATTTTCATATTTTTTTTTCATCTGCAAGTACATAAACAAAAAATTTTCAAAATGTAGGTCCATGGTGTCTTTCAGTTGCAATTTCATATTAATTAATTCTTTCTAAAACATTTTAAAAATTGTATTGATATTTAAAAACAATCACAAGACAGGTGGGGAATGGAGGGGGGTGTTGAATTAAGCATGTTACACTAACAAATACAAACAACATCTTTAGACCGTTATGTAAATGACATAATAGATGGACATATACATGATACACAAACAACGATAACAACTTGATTTAGCTGGAAAACAGTATTACATAAACCCAGTGGGTATAAGATCTAAGGGAAGAATATCGTGTGTACAAGTTCTTGTGAAAGTTTAAATTCTGGCTACACGTTATTTAACAAAAGACTATTCTGAACCAAATAACTGAAATTCCACAACTCTCTTATCATAATGTATGTGTCAAACATTATCATATTAATAAATTTGATTATTTCAAGGTCAAATTTCTGTCCTTCAGGGTCAATCACATCTACCAAATTATCTTGGACCAGGTATTGAGACAGTCAATATATATTGTAGGAACACCTTTTATGTTTACATACAAAATACAGTTCAAGTACAAATACCAATAATAGTTTTAATGAACTGGCATACTTATTTTATTCACAACAGGATTTTGATTTTTTTCTATCAATGCTGGATATAATTTTATATAAAAACTTACAGCAAAGGGCATCTGCTTCATCTGAGGTATCTGAGCAGTCTGGATATCCATCACATGTACGCCGGCTATCTATACACTGACCATTTCCACAGGTAAACTCGTTAGTACTGCAGGTAACAGCTAAAAAAATAAGATAAATGTGGAAATAAAATAAACCGGTAAATTAACCAAGATGTGTAAATAGAATACCCAGTTAAACAGATGGATATCTCTATGGATATTTATGAATTGTTTCCAGTTTATCATACAAAAACATATCAACAGGTATTTATAAATTTTGTTGGCAGCAATCTTGGTACATGATTGGAAGGTATGTAACTGTTAACCCTTTCAGCCCTTTCCTTTTGAATCAGACCAGTCCATTGTGGTTTGGGGGTGAAAGAAGCCTCTGTGGTCAAGTGATTAGAGCAATGCACTTTAAATCAGTCTCGCACCTCTATCTTGCACAAGTTTGATTCTCCACACCTCTATCTTGCACAAGTTTGATTCTCCACACCTCTATCTTGCACAAGTTTGATTCTCTGCACCTCTATCTTGCACAAGTTTGATTCTCCACACCTCTATCTTGCACAAGTTTGATTCTCCACACCTCTATCTTGCACAAGTTTGATTCTCCACACCTCTATCTTGCACAAGTTTGATTCTCCACACCTCTATCTTGCACAAGTTTGATTCTCTGCACCTCTATCTTGCACAAGTTTGATTCTCCACACCTCTATCTTGCACAAGTTTGATTCTCTGCACCTCTATCTTGCACAAGTTTGATTCTCCACACCTCTATCTTGCACATGTTTGATTCTCTGCACCTCTATCTTGCACAAGTTTGATTCTCTGCACCTCTATCTTGCACAAGTTTGATTCTCCGCACCTCTATCTTGCACAAGTTTGATTCTCTATAAAACCTAAGCTGATTACGTCAGAAGTTTGCCAACTTACTTTCCGAAGGCTTGTAATAGTCTTGCCCTAGGTGCATCACAACCACACCTGGCAACCATCAGATAACTACAATTTTTGTAGGTGTGGCTTAAAAAAGCAAGCAACATAAAATCGTTGCCAACGAGATATCAGGTGATGTGACTGGTTTGTTAATGGTTGTAAAATAAGTAAAGTTTAAAAAATCAAAACAAACACTTACTGCAGTTAGCATGTTCATCTGACCTGTCTGGACAATCATAATTCTGATTACATTCAAAATCTCCTTGAATACACAGGCGACCATTTTTGCACATAAACTGACCTGGGGAACAACCTGAAATACAAAAAAAAAAATGAATTAACTTACATAAAAAGTTCACAATTCTGTTCATAATTCACTGTGTTTGTATAATAATCATACAGATTCCACAATTCATGGTTTGGTAATGATGTCTGAGTCTGGGTAATGCAGTGGTTTGGATGGCACAAAAAGAAACAGGTGACATATTGTGGCATTATGCAGTGGTTTGGATGGCCAAAAGAACCAGGTGACATATTGTGGCAGTTTGAAGTGGTTTGGACGGCCCAAAGAACCACGTGACATATTGTAGTGGTTTGATGTGGTTTGGAAGGCCCAAAGAACCACGTGACATATTGTGTTGGTTTGCAGTGGTTTGGATGGCCCAAAGAACAATGTGACATATTGTGGTGGTTTGCAGTGGTTTGGATGGCCCAAAGAACAATGTGACATAATATGGTGGTTTGCAGTGGTTTGGATGGCACAAAGAACCATGCGACGTATTGTGGTGGTTTGCAGTGGTTTGGATTGCACATTGAACCGCGCAACATATTATGCTGCTTTGCAGTGGTTTGGATGACCCAAAGAACCACGTGACATATTGTGGTGCTTTGCAGTGGTTTGGATGACCCAAAGAACCAAGCGACATATTGTGGTGCTTTGTAGTGGTTTGGATGACCCAAAGAACCAAGCGACATATTGTGGTGCTTTGCAGTGGTTTGGATGACCCAAAAAACCACGCGACATATTGTGGTGCTTTGCAGCTAAGACACATGTATGTGCATTGTCTAGATCTCATATTCTATTTTCTTCCCAGAATGAAAACTGTTTGTGTCAAAATCATGGCTGAATGGGTTTATCTAATGATAGTGGTCTCTCACAACAGTGGTCTCTCACAACAATGATCTCTCACAGTAGAGGTCTCTCACAACAGTGGTCTCTAACACTAGAGGTCTCTCACAACAGTGAGCTCTCACAACAGTGGTCTCTCACACTAGAGGTCTCTCACAACAGTGGTCTCTCACACTAGAGGTCTCTCACAACAGTGGTCTCTCACATTAGAGGTCTCTCACAACAGTGGTCTCTCACATTAGAGGTCTCTCACAACAGTGGTCTCTCACAACCCTGGTCTCACAACAGAGGTCTTCCAGCTGTATTATGATACTTACCACAAACTTGGGGGAACTCATCACTGCCATCACCACAGTCGACACGTCCATCACACTTTGCGCCATTAGTACAGCTTCCATCATCGCACTTGTATTGACCCTCAGGACATATTGAAAAGTTACCTGTATAAAAGGTTAGGTCATTTTATCACTAAATGCTGTATAAAGGTTACATATTGTAGAATATTGTAAAACTTCTTAAAACTGATTACCTTCCTCTTCTTTACATTTTTGTCTTTTACCATGACTTTCTATTACACATCCAGTCCTGAACAAGTAACAACTTTCCATTTTGACTAGTTCCCTAACAATTTATTGTACAACATTTTCAGGATAACTAACTCATCAAGATATGAAATTCTTCACAGTAATAATCATGGGTTGAACGAATAACTGATTCCATACAAAACACAAAACCGATTGTCCAGCAGAAGGTGTGTATTGATAAATAGTTCTGGACAACAACAAATTTGCTCAGAAAATGCCTGGTTTCACAATACTGTTTTCAGATATACATAGTAAAATCCGTTTAACCGTGACAGAAATGTGTTTAATTTTTAGTTGATAAAGCATAAAGATATTAAATGACACTGGCAAGGGTAACTGTTTCTACTTGTCACCATGCATTAGAAAGTATCAACTGAGGAATAAAACATTTTCTTGTGCAGTTTGCCATAACTCAAAAGTGAGTAAAGTCATGTGTATGATAATTGAAAGGTTACTCGCCCCGCAAAGTTATGTGAAGCGGAGTTTTAGTGAGATGTAAAACATGATATAGTAAATGTTACGATTACTATCATCGATATCAACTTACCGCAACCATCTTCATCACTTTTATCTCCACAATCTGGGAAACCATCACACCAGAAGTCATTCTGGATACAACTTCCATCTGAACAGCGGAACTGGCCATCTTTGCAAGCTGCAAATTAAAGAGTTGGTATTCAACAAAACAATAAAATATCAGCCCTTAGTCACACTGATTCGGGTTCAAAGTGATAAAGTAATTTTTAAGTAATTCATGTTGATTGGTCACACCAACCACTTAAAAAAATTGTTCCGACTTGTAACGCTTGACATACCAAAAGTTTGGATAAGACTTAAAACTAAGGTATTGTGGCATGTAAGAGAACCCTCACTGGTTTTGCATCAGTCCTCAGCTAAGGTCAAAATTTGTTGTACTTCACATAAAAATAGGGGTGTAACAATACATCCAATTATTGATATATTGTGATAGTGTTCGTTCTGATAGCAATGCATCATTAGCAAATTAAACCAGTGATAACTATTGCCGATAGTATGCTGAACTATCGATAGTTTCGATAGCCAGCAAATTCCTGATTTAGTCAATCTGTTCACGGATCTATTTATCCACCGCAATGCCCCAAAATGCCCGATAAAAACATCAACATCAAAAAGTCCAAAGTCATTGTCTTCATTCATATATCTATGTAAATATTCCTCCAATATACTCTAAGTAATCCTCCATGAATCGCCTCACCATTATGACAAAGTGACATTGAGCCAGTTGATCAAATTACCTCATTTCAGTTCATATTTTCCCTCAGAAATACCCCATATTTTGATTGTCATCAGCCATCTTTTTCATAATAGGATATCACATTGTAGTATGGTATATTGACTTTCATTTTCAAAGTTGTCAATGGGAAATACCCTTTGAAAATAAATCTAAAAGCATTCCTTTTTTTGGCACTACAGTAATACATCATTGGTAATTTTAGCATACGTATATTACATTGTGTGTTGCAGTAGTGAAAGGGTCTGTTTCAGAGCATTTCAATTTTTACTCTGTATTCATGATTACTCAATAAAACACAGCTGTCTGGTCAAGACACGTGACACGTTTTCTTTACATAAATCACCTTATCTGTTCATGTTGATACCTCAATATACTTCATGATTATTACCTGTTCCTGTAATTAATTTTGATTTTGATTTGATTTTTTGTTTTACGCCATACTCAACAATTTTTCAGTCATATGATGGCATCCAGTTTTTATTGGTGGAGGAGAAACCCCGGTTACCCGGATAAAGACCACAGACCTTCCGCAAGAAAACTGGCAAACTCTCCCACTTAATTCGAAATGACCCTGGCGGGATTCGAACCAGAGGTGAGAGGCTGTGTGATTTACAGCGCAATGCTCTAACCACTCTGCCACGGAGGCCCCCTCCTGTTTTAATAATCATTAAGCTTGATTAATGTTGCACACCTTTTTTTTATAGTTATCAATAGTATTGCAATAGTATGTCACATTAGTAATACTGTTGCAATTGTTCTTTTTGCAATAGAAATACTATTGCAATAGTCAATTTTTCCTTCAATAGTCATCCGTACCTAAAGCTGGTTACATCTTCATAAATAAGTAACTGTTCTGATGGGATATAAAACATGTTAGAGAAAATGTTATCAAAATGGAAATTGACCCGCAGGAATGATCAACATATATTTATTGTAATTTATAGTAATTTGACACATCTTATAATTTATACACACACAATATATTAAACATGCTAAAAATCATTTCAGCCTTTATTTCAATGAACTATAAAAAATAAAAAACAGTTTACCTGGAATGACAAGCAGGTCACCTTTGACCTCATTTATCCCTTGAACTGTTGTTGTGAAGCAAATGTAATCATCTACGTCGGCCATAGTAATGTTAGGAATGATAAGTCGGCCATTCTGAACAACAGCTTTTGCCGGTAAATTCTGAAACATAATAAAAATGTAATAAGAATTATGCTTTTACTGTCAAAAAAAAACAAGAAAAACACTGAAGGCTAAGTCAGTTATAAAGGTTTGAGAGTCCAATAATCTTGGTAAATATTGCAAAATATTGTCCAAGATCCTTCTGATATAACGCACCATGTGACAGTGGCAAATAACTGTCTCTGCATGAAAATGAACCTAGGGCCATGGTTTTCAAATTTGTTGCTCTTCGAATTGAGTTAAAGGGTCCACCCGTAAGCCAAGCTAGTAGGAACACACCATATAACCACTGGCTTAATTAGAGGACAAAAACTCATGTTATCTACCAAGCCAAGCTAGTAGGAACACACCATATAACCACTGGCTTAATTAGAGGACAAAAACTCATGTTATCTACCAAGCCAAGCTAGTAGGAACACACCATATAACCACTGGTTTAATTAGAGGACAAAAACTCATGTTATCTAGCGTACACCAAAGTGTTATGACTTAAACTTAAACTAGATCAATGCAGCTTTACAAAAAGTCAGTACAGCTTCCAACAAGATGATGTGAGTGAGCTCTTTACTCGGATATCAAATTTACTCAGTACCAAAGTTACTAAACTAGATCAATGCAGCTTTACAAAAAGTCAGTACAGCTCCCAACAAGATGATGTGAGTGAGCTCTTTACTCGGATATCACATTTACTCGGTACCAACGTTACTAAACTAGATCAATGCAGCTTTACAAAAAGTCAGTATAGCTACCAACAAGATGATGTGAGTGAGCTCTTTACTCGGATGTCACATTTACTCTGTACCAAAGTTTACCATTCCTCTCTGTTGTTTTCAATGTTTCTGACACAGCGGAACTTTAATGGTTGACAAGTTATATAATTCTGCTCCAGAACTATGACATATTTCACCTACAGTCACTGCCAGTCCCAACACCACTGGGTCCTAGGCTGATTATGCCGGGGAAAGTTGACTAGTTTATAAGTTATAAAAATTTCCTCCGTCATCATTAAAATTGGTCAGCATAGTTTATTTGACAAATATATATTTATAATTTCTAAAAATTAAACAAAATGATTTTGATACAAACCCCAGAACCTTTCCTCCAGGAGACAGAGACAGCTACATTTCCTGTAGCTGAGCAGTCAAATACAGCATTCTCCCCTTCATTTAAAATGAGCTGGCTTTTAGAGATAGACAGAGTCACGATTGGACCTGAAAAAGAACAAAAACTACGTAACCTCTCTGTTCATACTATCAAATAAAATAAGAGGCCCATTGGCCACATTGCTCACCTGAATTGTGTTAGGTACAAATATATGAATCACAATTTACAAATTATTATAACACTCCTTGGGAGTGGAGGAGAAATTGAATGAAAATGACAAACGTCGGGAAAGACATCAAATAGACTTCAAAAATTAAATTTCCAATTTATTTGAAAAACATGAATACATCCATGTAAATCACTCAGATGCAATTAGTTTTTCAAATCATGTAGTAGTTCGGAAAAGAAGATCTTCAAAAAGGGGTACCCCCCTGAGACCTATTTTGCTCCACCCTGGATCCACCTCGGAGTCTATCTGATCCGAAATCACAAACTTGGTAAGGGATCTTTGGGTACTTGCTTCCTGTAAAGTTTTGTCAAAATCCATGAAGCAGTTTTGAAGAAAAAGCTCAGAGTGTAAAAACTGTCTGCCAAGTTTGATCAAAATTGGCTTAATAGTTCTTCAGAAAATTTTAAAAATACATTAAAGTTAACAACACTGAGACAAAAGAAGATAGCAATAGCTCTTGCTGAGCATTTGGGTCATAAGTAATTATTAGATATGACATGGACAGAGATGCAAGATCTATTACACATGAAAATGAAAAAAGAGGTCTAAAAAGAGGTAAAAAATGTGTCAAAAATTTATTTTCCGATTTCTACGAAATTAACAAACTTGAATCAAACATCTATGTAGATGTATTTTTATTTTATCCATGCAGCAGCTCTGAAATAGTAGATTTCTGAAGAAGGGTACACCCTGTGGCCTATTCCCCCCCCCCCCCCCCCCTTGTGTCCACCGTTTTGGAGCAGAAGTCGAAAATGTGAAAAATTAATCGACAGACGGACAGACAGATGGTGAACAAAAGTAAATCGGAAAAGCTCACCTGAACCTTCTGGTTCTGGTGAGCTAACAAGTTACAATGCTTCAATGGAAACTGATCCATCAAATATGACATATGAAAAGACATAAATAGTTTATTTAATTGAATGAGGTATAACCATCGAAATTCGATTTATGGTTTAAAAAATGGAATTATCTTACACCAATATAATATTAAGAAATACCAACATAAACTAAGGCAATGCCTTAAAAGTGAGCTCCTTGTTTTACACTACTTGATAAATGCATTCTTCGACAGTCTATCTAATTTCTGAAAGGCAACACCGTTCCCGCAAAATGACATTACAGTTTAATTAAGACGTCAAATATTTAGAATAGTAGTTCTGGTAAAAATTGTTACCATGAACTGAGCCGGCAAAATTTTCAAAGATGTAACAAATTTTGGTTCTTTTTGTATCCTTATTGGGTCCCTATCCATTTTCTTTCACAAACTTTTAAGTAGATTTACATGGGGATACCTCCTGCCAAGTTTGATCAAAATTGGCTTAATAGTTCTTCAGAAAATTTTAAAAATACATAAAAGTTAACAACACTGAGACAAAAGAAGATAGCAATAGCTCTTGCTGAGCATTTGGGTCATAAGTAATTATTAGATATGACATGGACAGAGATGCAAGATCTATTACACACCACAGATCTGAGGGGATTCATCAGAAGAGTCTTGGCAGTCTACTACGCCATCACAGAGAGCGTCGGATTTTGTACACTGTCCATCACGACAGCGATGTTGATTTTCTGGGCAATCTTTTTCAATAGCTGAAATCAAAATTACAGGCATTTTAGTTAAATACATACAAAGGAATATAATTCTATAAACACAGAAATAGCAATTACATTGTATAACAAGAGATCCAAGAGCGATCTTGGCGGTCACCATGCAATGTTTTATGTCTTATCTATGACAGATTGTTCTTTTCTCTTATTTTCTCTTATTTTGTGTCTCAACATTGAATTTGAACTGAAATCCAAAATTCTGTGAAACACTTTTTTTTCACAAGAATATAGCAAAACTGAACTGAACATATTACATTTTTGGATATAATGGAATTCAACATGGTTGACAAGTGTCCATCTTGGATTTTGATCTCTCTGAAAATGTAATATGCACATCCAGACCTCAGGGGGAACCTCCATAATCAATTTCGAAAAGATTCCTTTGGTACATTCTGAGATAAGATAGTGATAAGAAATTTCAATTGTCAAATTCCTAGATGGCCTCCTGCCAGCATTGTTGGATTCTGTTCCTTCTGAAAATGTAATATGCACAACTAGACCTCAAACTTCAAAGGCAACCCTCATGTAAAATTTCAGTGAGATCCCTACAGTCCTTTTTGAGAAATATAAATGGTAACAAACTTCTACTGGTCAAAATCCATGATGGCCGCCTATCAGCCATATTGAATTCCGATCTCTCTGAAAATGTAATATGCACAACTAGACCTCAAGGGGAACCTTCACGTCATTTCAAGGAGACTACATCACTTAGGAGACCATATCTGATTCAGGAGACTACATCACTTTGGAGAAAATATATGATTTAGGAGACTACCTCACTTACGAGACAATATCTGACTTAGGAGACCATATCTGATTCAGGAGATGATATCTGATTTAAGAGACAACCTCACTTAGAAGACCATATCTGATTCAGGAGACTACATCACATTGGAAAATTATATGATTTAGGAGACTACCTCACTTAGGAGACCATATCTGACTTAGGAGACTACCTCACTTACAAGACAATATCTGACTTAGGAGACCATATCTCTCTTAGGCCACCATATCTGATTTAAGAGACAACCTCACTTAGGAGACCATATCTAACTTAGGAGACAAACTTACTTAGGAGACCATATCTGATCTAGGAGACAACCTCACTTAAGAAACCATATCTGATATTTAAGAGACAACCTCACTTAGGAGACTACCTCACTTAGGAGACCCTATCTGACTTAGGAGACTACTTCACTTAGGAAACCATATCTAACTTAGGAGACTACCTCACTTAGGAAACCATATCTAACTTAGGAGACTACTTCACTTAGGAAACCATATCTGACTTAGGAGACTACTTCACTTAGGAAACCATATCTAACTTAGGAGACTACTTCACTTAGGAAACCATATCTAACTTAGGAGACTACTTCACTTAGGAAACCATATCTGATTTAGGAGACTACCTCACTTAGGAGACCATATCTGATTTAGGAGACAACCTCACTTAGGAGACCATATCTGATTTAAGAGACAACCTCACTTAGGAGACCATATCTGATTTAGGAGACTACCTCACTTAGGAGACCATATCTGATTTAGGAGACTACCTCACTTAGGAGACCATATCTGACTTAGGAGACTACCTCACTTAGGAGACCATATCTGACTTAGGAGACTACTTCACTTAGGAGACCATATCTGATTTAGGAGACTACCTCACTTAGGAGACCATAGCTAACTTAGAAGACAAATTAGCTTAAAATCAATTAAATTATGTAGTGTTTTCATCAAAATTTAAACACCATACTTACTGCAAGGTTCTTCATCTGAATAATCAATGCAGTCAGGGAAACCATCACAGACTAGACGGCGGTCAATACAGCTGCCATTTTTACACTTGAACAGTCCTGGTGCGCAACCACCAGCTGAAATAAAAATCAGAAAATATACAGAAATCATGAAGCAAGAAAGTACACAGAAATCATGAAGCAAGAATCTCTAAGAAGCAAAAACAAGTGAAATCTGTTTTGAAATGACAAGGTATGTTATGTAAAACATGATGCAACCGTAAACTGAATTTGATGAAATATTCAATTTCAAGGATTTTTGATTGAAATACATCTCTTTAAAAGATGATCATTTTTGCTAGTAGTATATAATTTGACTTGCAAGCAGAAAGTTCCAGGTTTACTTCCCTGTACTTGGTCATACTAAAGACTTTTAAAACCTGGTACTGACTATTCTTTCATCAAAGCTCGGCACAGGAAGTGAAAGTTGGTTTTACCAAACACTAGCAGTATCTGATTTTCTTTACCAGATATCTAAGTACACTCACTGCACTTGTACAAATAGATAGCATAGATCTAGCTTTACGACATCTCATGTAAACATCTAGTTCTTGAAGATACGTTGGCTAGAGAAGATATCGGACCACGAACTTTGGGCAAGAACGCAGCAGCAACTGATCACAGACTCCAGAAGAAATGGTGATGGATCGGCCATACACTGCGCAATATACCAGGGGAAGAGGAAGGCTAATAAACCTCTGGTGTAGAACACTGGACATTGAGCTCCATAAGACCAAGATGTCATGGAGAGAAGCCAAAACTTGGGTCATGGATTGCACCAAATGGCATTCAGTGATGAAAGCCCTATGCTCCCATTGGAGTGAGAAGGATTAAGTAAGTAACATAAAAATATAGCAATTAAACATCTGGATATCACTAAGAGTTAATAATATATGTATAAAAACCATCATATTGCCTAGATACAGAATTAATAATACAAAATATCATATTTGTCTATTTAGTTTAAATATTAATATCAGCAAATATTTTTTTTAAATGGAAGATGGTTAACATTTGTTATGTTCTCATTTTTTTTATTAGCCGAAAACAAAATAATTGTTTGGTGTAGATTAAAAATGGATAAAATCCAATTGGGTGTATCATAATTAGAAACTGACTTTTGTTCTCTATCTGATTAGTCATCATTAATATTATTTCTACAACTGAATATTTCTATGAATACAGTGAAAAATACATCTTTCCCCATCACCAAGGATATATTTCCTTTAACCATGTATTGTGATATACTTAGATGCATGCAAACATTGTTATTTGCCTGAAAAAAAGGACAAAATAAATCACTGAAAAATAATTGTCACACAGTTTGAAAAACATTTTTAATTTCAAATTTTTAGAAGATTTAACCAAAACTTACGACAATTAGTCTCAGATTCATCAGATCTGTCATCACAATCGGGTAATGTATCACATCGGAGGTCATCAGGAATACACTGTCCATTATCACATCTAAATTCTGTAGTGGTGCAGGGTCGTAAAGTGGTAGCTGGCACCCCTAAAAACCCAGCAGTAACATGAAACTTGCCAACAGATTAAATACCATGGATCATAATGAAATGATTAAAATGCCTTATCCATTCATTTGGTAAGCATTTGGTTATTATTTTACAAATCCAGAATAAAGCTGTATTATAAAGCATCCTTTTTTAATATCATGATTTTTTTATATCTTACCTACTTTTTGATTGATCTAATTTAAAAGTTTCATTTATTCAATTCCTTTGACTTTATTTAAAGCACAATATGTATAAAATCTTAACAATTTACGTGAGCCTGTAAACTCTGTAAAGCCTGTTAACTGAAAGTAAAGTAAACTTGCCATGTGATCAACATAAGAAGTGAATATTACTGCTCTTTTAAACAAGACCTACAAACAAGGTACCACATGATGGCGGCTCTTTTAGATAAGACCTACAAACAAGGTACCGCATGATGGTGGCTCTTGAGGATGAGACCTATAAACAAGGTACCATATGATGGTGGCTCTTTTAGATAAGACCTACAAACAAGGTACCGCATGATGGTGGCTATTTTAGATAAGACCTACAAACAAGGTACCACATGATGGTGGCTCTTTTAGATGAGACCTACAAACAAGGTATCGCATGATGGTGGCTCTTTCAGATGAGACCACAAATAAGGTACCGCATGATCATAGTTATGTCAAGTTAAAGTATTCCTCAGTGTTTGACATGTTCAGTACCTAGATCAAAATTTGTAGCACTTCATCTTCAGCCCATCAGGCCGGATAACAAATTACAATAAAAAAGCAAAATAAAAAAGATTGACTTGGTCACAATGGAAGACAAATTTTAAAGCAAAGAACATGCATAATGAAAGTAAATCCACATGCTAAGAAGTACAGTGGTATCTGTCTTGAGAGACCATTCCATCTGCCACTGAAATGTAAAGTTGGTCTCTAAAGACAGGTGGCCTCTCAAAAGAAGTTTTTATACAGACAGGTCATATTTCATGAGAGTGGTCTCAGAGGACAGATCATATTTCATGAGAGTGGTCTCAGAGGACAGATCATATTTTATGAGTGGTCTCAGAAGACACATCATATTTCATGAATGGTCTCAGAAGACACATCATATTTCATGAGTGGTCTCAGAAGACACATCATATTTCATGGGAGTGGTCTAACAAGACACATCATATTTCATGAGTGGTCTCCGAGGACAGGTCATATTTCATGAGAGTGGTCTCAGAGGACAGGTCATATTTCATGAGAGTGGTCTCAGAGGACAGATCGTATTTTATGAGAGTGGTCTCAGAAGACACATCATATTTCATGAGTGGTCTCAGAAGACACATCATATTTCATGGGAGTGGTCTAACAAGACACATCATATTTCATGAGTGGTCTCCGAGGACAGGTCATATTTCATGAGAGTGGTCTAACAAGACAGGTCGTATCTCACAAGAGTGGTCTTTTAAGACAGGTACCACTGTACTTAGACTGTTCCATTAGACAGGTAGGGTAGAGGTGGTAAGACATCAAACAGCTGTATTTCATCCAGTGACATACAGTTTTCAAAAAGGACATGCAGGAATTGAACAAATAAGATGACTTTCAATCATAATCAAAATCTCAGAACTGAGTCATTTCAAATGATGATGATGCAGCTATTGTACTTAAAGATATCTTTGTTTACATCAATTCATGCATTCAAATCAAAAAACTTAAATACAAGATATGTTTGTTGACACAAATACTCCCAAGTGTAGCCACATTGAAACAAAGACCTTATGATATCAATCAAAATACTGAAAGTACTGATATGAGTTGATGGCAATCGTAAGTTTTAATGAGGTATAATACACTAAGTATACTGAATACTTTTTAATTCGGTCAAATTAGCTTTTACAAAAAAAGTAACCAAAAATCGGGTTAGACTTTTTGGCCTAACGTGCGTACTGATGGCTTATTTATTTTGCAACAAACTACATAGATCAGCAATATGATCATAATATCTTGTGCTTATAAACATCCTTTCATCCATATTAAATTTCTGCAGAGCAGTATTATACCCTTATGCTATACTTCCTATCAGTAGCCTTAAATCTCTAGGTCAAAACCTGTACATGTAAAACATTTTCCAAACTTCAAAGACTGCCACCAGAGTTTCTTATTAGTTAAGACCAGGTGAATGAGAAATAAAGCAACTTCTATGTCCTACTTCACAGACAGATCTTGACAATACACAGTAAGGGTAACTTGACAAAAACTCATTTGCATATTAATTGTGGTCAAGCATTGCTAACAGTCCAGTCTATCGCTTTAAATGTCGATTTTATCACAAGAGTATAACAGTAAAAATAACTGAAAAGTAACATTCTGAAGCATATTTATAATATCTTAGAATTCATAAAGGATGCCGAACTGACTTTTTATAGCATATATTTCAACAAGTCTTGTAGACCTATATTTTTTCATCGAATTTTTACTATATATTTGTCATTTTAAAAAGCAAAAATATAGGAATAAAAGTGTGATTTGGAAATTTCAGTCTTGAAGTTCAGTTTATGTTGCTGAAATGCACATACATATGTAATTCTGCGTCAATATAATGTGCTATTAACCCCATACTGCAAAATGTGCTTTGACTTGTTCCCAATAAGCAACTTAGTATAATATAACTGCGTTGCTGCTCCATCAACTCTTAAAAATAGTATCCAGATTGTGCAGGAGTTTTTTAAACTTTTTTTTTTATAAATTTATAAGTTACACAAATCTAAATTATTATATATTAAACCCCCTATCTCTTACATACTTTTTCATATAAAAGAAAAAAGTCTGACGTCCAAAATTAATCAGCCTTCTACTACCATCAACGAAAAGATTAGAACTACATATAAAAGTTACAACAATAATCAATTTCTTTCGTTACGCACCACACTTAGCTGGAATTTCATCGGAGCCATCCGCACAATCAACTTTTCCATCACATTCAACATTCGGAGAAATGCATTGTCCATTTTCACATCGATACAGTCCTTCTGGACACTGGATATCAGTTACTGAAATCACCAATATTAGTTCATGTGCAATCTAAATTCTAAATATACTGTATGCAACCCAAATGAATTATTATCATACACCTTTTCTTGCTCAAATCATACACCTGACCTGGGTCATTAGATACACCTGACCCAGGTCAAGTCATACACCTGACCTGGATTATACAGTTGATCTACATGTACACACATCCAGGTCAAGTCATACACCTGACCTGGGTCATTAGATACACCTGACCCAGGTCAAGCCATATACCTGACCTGGATTATACAGTTGATCTACATGTACACACATCCAGGTCAAGTCATACACCTGACCTGGGTCATTAGATACACCTGACCCAGGTCAAGTCATACACCTGACCTGGATTATACAGTTGATCTACATGTACACACATCCAGGTCAAGTCATACACCTGACCTGGGTCATTAGATACACCTGACCCAGGTCAAGTCATACACCTGACCTGGATTATACAGTTGATCTACATGTACACACATCCAGGTCAAGTCATACACCTGACCTGGATCATACAGTTGACCTAGGTCAAATCATACACCTGACCTGGGTCATTACACACACCCAGTTCAAGTCATACACCTGACCTGGATCATACAGTTGACCTAGGTCAAATCACACACCTGACCTGGGTCATTACATACACCCAGTTCAAGTCATACACCTGACCTGGATCATACAGTTGACCTAGGTCAAATCATATACCTGACCTGGGTCATTACATACACCCAGTTCAAGTCATACACCTGACCTGGATCATATAGTTGACCTAGATCAAATCATACACCTGACCTGGATCATACAGTTGACCCAGATCATCATATATCAACCAATCAAAATTACCAGGTAGACATACAATGTAAAGAAAAGTGAAAAGTAATACAGAGTGATCACACAGCCCCTTTTTAATATGCAAATTTGCATTTATTAATAAATATTAACTAATGAAGTAACAAATAGTAAATTGGAATTTTATTCTTATCACAGATAAAAAAAAATAAATAAACTCCAAAAATTAAAAAAATAGTTAACTTTGGTACTTTTTGCATTTGGGCATTTGAATATTATTTGTATCAAAATGTAAAATTTTTCACTTGGTAATTTTTGTGAAAATGCCATCATTTCAAGGCAATAGGTCTCACAAATTACAAAGACAAAGACAGGTTTGTTACAAATAACCAGTACATCCCAGGCAATAAGTCGGTGCTCTTTCACAAAAAGTTCTTTGCTATATCAATTATAAAATATATATAGCAACAGACAAATTGTTTATTGCATTTATTTATAAACAGTCTGTGCCAAATTTCGACACAAATCTCTGGCAGAGTTTTGGATCCTTGAACTCTCTCTCATTCTCGATTTCTGTCAACGTCTCGATTTTACAAGATTCTTGTAAAATATATATATTTACTCTAGATTTTACTATTTAAAAGTCATTTGTGGTTTTTTTTGGATATGAATAAAGTTTTGACATAGAATATTTCTATGTGGATATTTAAGGATAAAATACTTTCAAAAATGGCTATAGATAAAGGGACTTTATGAAAAGTACCCCTATTCTGAGTAAGTTGGTTTATCAATTCATTCTGTTTACATGATCACATGTTTTTGGACGACTTTTGAGATGTTGACAGAGAATGAAATAGGATGCAAGGATAGACAGCTCTGTGTAAAAGATTGACGTTGTGGTCAAAGACATGTACAAGACACTGAGATTTTGATATATAAACCCACACAGTCAAATAATGACTTATAGTTTCAGGTATCGATATTGTGTATACATTTAACATTTAACTTGGCCGGGTGGAGTCTTGTGAATTGTTTCTTGACCTGGACGAGTTTAAATTTAAGATAAAGCAGCATTACGACATTGAGCTTACACTGACTAGAGTAGAAGTTTCTACTTGTTACATTACCTATGGGTTTCCATTGGGGAATATAATGCATTTTCTGTGAAGTCTGTCTTAATCAAAAAGTGAATAGAAGCATTTGTATGATTATCAAAATGGTACTCCACCCCGCAAAGTTATGTGAATCGACAATAACTACGTTGTACTGTCAAGTATTAGCCTAGCATAGCAATCAAACTAAATGTAGAATTTTGACTTTACTACATCACCCTATGTGGAAGAGCACACCAAAAGGCAGAATCAGGAAGGTTTTTAACCCATTTACCTCTCAAGAAACATTTGGACTAGTCTAAACCATTGGTTTACTAAAGAGTCCATCGTTTTTTAGGGGTTAATGAGTTAAAACTGTGAAGGAAATGATAATAGGTTATAAAGGTAGAAAGAGGTCCACCACACCAGAGTCCTTCACCAATACTAAATCATTGCTACAGAACAGTCATACAGGGGAGGTAATTCTAGCCACTCACCACAGTTGTTCGGGGTTTCATCAGAACGATCGGCACAATCTGGGTAGCCATCACATTTCAGATTTTCGTTTATACAATTACCATCATCACACTGAAATTCACCAACTTTACAAGTGGTTGCTGAAAAAGTTAATTCCAAAAATTAAAATGAATTCAAACATTATTTTATAATTTTTATTGTTTTATTACTATAAGCATTCATTTGCTTTCTGAGGTTATCATCCATATAAAAAGATCTTTTATACATAACTCATAAGTATAACCTTTTCTTTAAGATGCAAATCATTAATTTAATACTTATAACATAATTCCCCATAACACACATACACACACACACACACACACAAACACACACACACAAGCTCACGAACACACATTCATTTAACAATAACATTATCCTACACAAATACACACGCACACGCACGCACACTTGATTAACATTGATTTACATATGTACATTACCAGACAAAATTACAACTTTACTGGAAGAGTCCATCATACAATATATCATAGAATTACTATTATAATGGAACAATCCATAATATGTATATGTAATAGAATCATTACTATATTAGAAGACTCTATATATTATGTATTATATGTATCTAATACACTGTACAATTGCTACTATAATGGGAGAGTCCATAACAAATAAATTACTATATACTAGGCAAGCACATAACACATATATGTAAAAGATTTACTACTATACAGGAACAGTCCATTTTAACTATATATAATAGAATTACATCTATACTGGAAGAGTATACAATACATTTGTGTAAAACATAACAACAACAACAAATGCAATACTGGATGTTATACATGTAATAGCTCTGGGGCAAGTACAATCCACTGTCACATATAGTCCATTGGCATATAGGTATTAATTGCAGTGTGTCTTCCCGTCATTTACATACAAACTGTATGGTGACACAACTAGATACAATAACTACTGGAATTCACAACATATTATAGTGTTAGGTATTATTTTTATAGAATTCACATGCTTTAGGAATGCAATCATCAATGATTTATCATTCCAACTTCAGCTTATCCTGTAAACTGATTGGCTAAGCTGACCAGTCCCAAGAAATGAGAATATTTTGTTTTTCAAGGCATGACACCCAGGACTCACGACTCGCTCATTAAAAGATGGAGGCAAATATGGATAGAAATGCTACAGTGGAACCTGTCTTTAAAGACCCACCAATCTGCTACTGATATGAGGTTTCTCATAAGAGGTTTTTTTAACCAATCTGCTACTGATATGAGGTCTCTCACAAGAGTTTTTTTTAACCAATCTGCTACTGATATGAGGTCTTATTTACCAATCTGCTACTGATATGAGGTCTCTCATAAGAGGTTTTTTTTTACCAATCTGCTACTGATATGGGGTCTCTCATCAGAGGTTTTTTTAACCAATCTGCTACTGATATGAGGTCTCTCACAAGAGTTTTTTTTAACCAATCTGCTACTGATATGAGGTCTTATTTACCAATCTGCTACTGATATGAGGTCTCTCATAAGAGGTTTTTTTAACCAATCTGCTACTGATATGAGGTCTCTCACAAGAGTTTTTTTTAACCAATCTGCTACTGATATGAGGTCTTATTTACCAATCTGCTACTGATATGAGGTCTCTAAGTAAAGGGGACTTTTTACCAATTTTTTTACTGTTTGGGGGTCTCTCATCAGAGGTTTATTTTTACCAATCTGCTACTGATATGAGGTCTTATTTACCAACCTGCTACTGATATGAGGTCTCTCATCAGAGGTTTGTTTTTACCAATCTGCTACTGATATGAGGTCTTATTTACCAATCTGCTACTGATATGAGGTCTCTCATCAGAGGTTTGATTTTACCAATCTACTACTGATATGAGGTCTTATTTACCAATCTGCTACTGATATGAGGTCTCTCATAAGAGGTTTGTTTTTAATATATAACGTTACAGAATTGTAGTCCAATTCTGGTCTTATAATGACAGGTGGTTGTTCATGAGAGTGGTCTCTCAAGAGAGGTTTTACTGTACATGTAAAAGATAATACATATGACAAGATTGATAGAATTACTATCAGACATAAAATGCATTTGGATATGATTTCTACCACACAATTGATGATCATGAAACATCTATGGTATATGTACTAGCAATACCTGAGTGTATTTGTGATATTCACACAAACTATATCAATATAGTGGAATAAGTAAAAGGGACTTTATATCAATTTTTTTTCTTAATGTTTATTTTTTTATACACACAATGAAAATCAATAGGATGGGGGGAGAGGGGATGGTGGGCACAGAGATGATGTTCTGGAATAAGATGGAGACTGTCACGTGCCTCAAAAATTGATTCAAGGCATGTTCCATGTATAAAAACATAAAAATATTTAAGATTTATGGACATTGACAGTTATAGTTACAGACATCTGCTACGGTATATTTAAATATTTAAGTTTGGTAGAAAGATTATGACAGAGAAAATTGGTGGTAGAAAAATATTAACCCAGTGACTGCTACATTACTAGAGTCAATATAGGCCCTCACTGCGGCATTGCACTAATCATTTACAAGTAAAAGAAATTAAGATATGCTTTTTGATTTCTGATAATTCAAAAAGAGTACAAGATGCAGAGATAAAACATAAAACATCAGAATGTTTTGTCAGTGTTTATACTTTATAAAGATACTGTCATATCTTGATTAATGTGTCACTGTCACCTGTACAGGTGAAAACCCTGTATGACAACAACTAGAATGATGAGTCAGAGACACAACTTTAGTTGTGCGTCGCAGTGAGTGCCTATTATTGGTGACACAACAATAGTTGTGTGTAGCAGTCTTAAGGAACACAACCACACAACAGGCTTAGGTGATCCCTGCATATATACATGGAATGATAAATACTTTTGGTACACAACAAATATATCAACACAGTATATATTCTACACTGGTACACAAACAACAATATTTACAGTCAATTTTCGAATTATCGCCACTCGATTCAGTGTAAAGTTAGGTAACAGAAGTAAGATAAGGCAACTGAAGAATTAAATAAACAAAATAATTACTTAATATGATATACTTTCCTGTTTTCTGTTGATTAAAGATATATCTATAGTACCAAGAAATGGTAACTTTACTTTCCTCAAGATGTGGAAATTCAATTCATTGCCAAACTCGATATCCAGCCATTATTACCCAAAAATGTTAGGTGGCGTTTTATCGAGAATTGACTGTATCATCATAAATACTCCACATACTGGAAGAGTAAGTAACACTATACACATGCTATAGTTAAGTTGATATAATAGCATATTATAAATGAACACTGGTTCCGATGGTACGATATATATGTATATATATATATATATATATATATATATATATATATATATATATATATATATATATATATATATATATATACACTTACAGAAACACATAACTACATGTAATTTATAATCTAATATAAGAATTTATGAAATGCTCTTGATGTTTGAATTATCACCTATATGAAGTCATCATCAGCTATGTGCCACCGGGCCTCAGTGTCTGAGTGGTTAGAGCATCGCACCATGAACCATGAAGTGTCTTACTTCCTGTCAGCAAAGGTTCTTGCCCTGCTGGAACCTAAGCTAATTTTGTGAGATAGTTTGCCAGTGTACATGCGGAAGGCCGGTGGTGTCTTCCTGGTTACATTGTAACTGGCCACCACCAAATAACTGAAAAATTGTTGAGTATGGCATAAAACTCCATTTAATTGCAAAGTCAGAACCATGTGCCACAACTTTTGATTTGTTCTAAGGACTTATTATGCCGATGCAGTGAAGTTCCTCGGACACGGTATGACATTGGGGATTAGTTTTAAGTCTCGTCCATCAGATCAATAACTTAAACTTTTTATCTTCAGGATTGACAAAGTGAAAATCATTTTTTCTGCTTTTCTTTAACTTATCAATTCCTGAAAAACAATGGACTCCAAGTTTTCACATATGAAGATTCACGTACACAAAAAATAATTCACTATAGGTATTATAATCTTGAGTGAGTGAAGTCTAGAACAAATCAAAGCAAAAGTTGTAATGTAATATACACTATTACTATATTGACTTGTTATGTTGACAGTGATTTGATTTGATTTGATTTTTTGTTTTACGCCATACTCAACAATCTTTCAGTCATATGATGGCATCCAGTTTTTATTGGTGGAGGAGAAACCCTGGTTACCCAGGTAAAGACCACCGACCTTCCGCAAGCAAACTGGCAAACTTCCCAACTTAATTCGAAATGACCCTAGCGGGATTCGAACCAGAGGTGAGAGGCCTTGTGATTTAAAGCGCAATGCTCTAACCACTCAGCCATGGAGGCCCCCTGATGTTGACAGACAGGCAAAAGTTACAATGTAATATACATTATATTGACTTGTGATGTTGACAGACAGGCAAAAGTTACAATGTAATATACATTATATTGACTTGTGATGTTGACAGACAGGCAAAAGTTACAATGTAATATACATTATATTGACTTGTGATGTTGACAGACAGGCAAAAGTTACAATGTAATATACATTATATTGACTTGTGATGTTGACAGACAGGCAAAAGTTACAATGTAATATACATTATATTGACTTGTGATGTTGACAGACAGGCAAAAGTTACAATGTAATATACATTATATTGACTTGTGATGTTGACAGACAGGCAAAAGTTACAATTGCAATATACACTATGTTGCCTTGTTATGTTGACAGGTAGGGAAAAGTTGCAATGCAATATACATTATATTGATTTGTGATATGGACAGCAAAATAAAAGTTACAATGTAATATACATTGTATTGACTTGTGCTATGGACAGATAGGGAAAAGATACAATGTAATATACATTATATTAACCTGTAATATACATTATATTGATTTGTGATATTGGTAGATAGGGAAATGTTGCTATGTAATATACATTGTATTGACTTGTGCTATGGACAGATAGGGAAAAGTTACAATGTAATATACAATATTAACCTGTAATATACATTATATTGATTTGTGATATTGGTAGATAGGGAAACATGTAATATACATTGTAACTTGTGCTATGGACAGATAGGGAAAAGATACAATGTAATATACATTATATTAACCTATAATATACATTATATTGATTTGTGATATTGGTAGATAGGGAAATGTTGCTATGTAATATACATTGTATTGACTTGTGCTATGGACAGATAGGGAAAAGATACAATGTAATATACATTATATTAACCTGTAATATACATTATATTGATTTGTGATATTGGTAGATAGGGAAATGTTGCTATGTAATATACATTGTATTGACTTGTGCTATGGACAGATAGGGAAAAGTTACAATGTAATATACACTATATTAACCTGTAATATACTTTATACAGACTTGTGATATTGACAGCTAGCTGGACAATATAATGTTAGTGATCTGTTTATTCCTCCAGTGATTTAAGATTTATAAACTTTAAAAACATTCATGAATATAAGTCAAATATGAGTAGACAAAGAAATAAAACAAATTGACAAATTGTTTAATAAGAAATATGTGTGATGCTATAGTTACAGTTTATGTTTATTTATGTTGCTTTCTAGTGAAATAAATTACATCACTGTACAATGTAACATTAGATAGCAAGCCTCTCAAGGGTGGAGTACACAAACAGTTCAACTACTGGGAGTGGGTTGTGTATGTAAGGTAAAACGGTACAGACTCTGGTAATAAACATCGATATATCAAACAAACTATACTTGTGTATATTAACTATACTTTTTGTGTTCCGTAATGTATTCTGACGTTAAATCTTTGTGTAACAATTCTACTTCAGATTATGTTTTCATTTTACAGTTTGACACTTACTTACATAATATCAAATAACACGATCTTCCATAAAATCTCTAAATATTCATAAAGGATTGAATTACAATACATTTGCAATTACTTGCTAACTCATCAACCCTGAAAAACAATGGACTCTTCTATAAATCAATGATTTAGGAAAGTCCAAGTGTATCTTTAGGGGTTATGAGCTAGCATACAGAGATAATCATCCTAGTCTGATTTGTATATTGAAACAGAATGGATTCAGAATTATTTTATTGGGTTTTTTGGGTCTATTTTATTTGGGGGTTTATAAAGCCAATACAACAGACTTACAAACAACATTAACTGACCAAAATTTGAGCTAAAAAGTAAAATTTTAGAAAGCATAGACGGTCTAAACATTTATCTCTATAAACTACGGGAAAGACTACAGTCTCTACAAGGGTTTAGTTTGACTAAACAAGCAAATAAAAAAAATCACATAAATATCATACATGAAAATTGCACAATAGACGCTCAATACTGGTCGCTAGCATATGTGTTGATGATCATACACAGGTAGATATATATATATATACATAGATAAAAACACAGAGTATGCATATATTTATGTTAAGTTTGTCCGACTAACTGGGCACATGATAACAATTTACTTACGACACCCAATCTCGTCCGATTTGTCGGGACAATCAGGTTGTTTGTCACAAAGTAACTCATTTTTAATACATGTGCCATCATTGCAACGGAATTCTTGAATTGTGCATGCCGTGAACGCTGGTTAAGTGTCAAAGGTAAAATATGAATCAACAAAAAAGTAACGACAGGTTAAAACATTTAAATAAAGTAAATAATAAATAAAGTTACATATAAACAAATGTGTAAAAGACAAAGTGGAAAACACAAATTCTGTGCAGGGTATCAATACCACTGTTTTTATCTTCAACATGGAATATTAGCATTTACAAATACTTTATATATGAAACAATTCTACAAAATGCCATAAAGGGGAGACAACCACAGTGAAGGGAGATAACTCACAAAGTTTATCAAGATTGTATACTGCCATTTTTTTTACATTGGCTTTTGTGGACAGTTTTTGTTTACAAGGAAGCAACCTCTCATGATATCTTATTTGTATATTTAACTCATCAACCTCTGAAAACAATGGACTCTTCTGTATATAAATGATTTAGGCCAGTCCAAATGTGTCTTTAGGGGTGAAGGAGTTAAAGGATATCTTGAAACATGCTGAGTCTAAAATGTATCAAATTTTGTGATAAATTGACAGAGTGTAAGATCTCATGTTTACAATAATACAGCCAAAGACAAAATAACTGAAACCAAGTGCTAGTGTGCTTTAGAAAATTGACTCATCAAACCCTGAAAAACAATGGACTAATCTGTAAATCAATGACTAAGATCAGTCCAAATGTACTTTAGGGTTAAACAGATTAAAGGAAGGCCACGATATAACAGTGGTATTATTCATATACGTTAAAAAGAAAAATTTCAAAGGCGTCACAAGTGTGCATGTTTGTATATATGATACATGTGGTAAAAGTGATATTTAGACAGATACAAAAAACAAAAACAAAACAAATATGTAGAAAAGACATCTTATTCACATTTATAGTCACCCATGAACACATTTTATAGATATAATTATATATGGTGCACAAGCTAGTAATAATTTGTGATTCTTTTTACTAGTGAGTCTCCATGGTTTTAATCACAAGACTCAAGGGCAGTAAGACTTAAATGAATAAGGGAATATTCTTAGGCAAAGCATAGCACCAGTTTTAAAATAATCTATCAATGAAATATATTTCTGGTCTTTGTTTGGGTTCCTAATTTCAGAATAAACAAGGGTTCAAAAGTGCTATATGGGATCAGATGAGTGCCATTCCTATGTTTAGCATCCTTGATCCACAGTTTTGTTATTTAACATTTACATTGAGCTTTCCATATAGATCCAACCCACTAAATATGAAGATATTTAGCATTGTGATTGACTTAATATTCTAGTACCAATATGGAAACTCAGAACAACAACAAATCACAAAGAAACTCATAATTACAGTACATCACTATGGAAACTCAAAATTACAGTACATCACTATGGAAACTCATAACAACAACATATCACAAAGAAACTCATAATTACAGTACATCACTATGGAAACTCAGAAATTACAGTACATCACTAGGGAAACTCATAGTTACAGTACATCACTATGGAAACTCAGAAATTACAGTACATCAATAGGGAAACTCATAATTACAGTACATCAATAGGGAAACACATAGTTACGGTTCATCACTAGGGAAACTCATAATAAAAGTACATCACTAGGGAAACTCACAGTTACAGTACATCACTAGGGAAACTCATAATAAAAGTACATCACTAGGGAAACTCACAGTTACAGTACATCACTAGGGAAACTCACAGTTACAGTACATCACTAGGGAATCTCATAATAAAAGTACATCACTAGGGAAACTCACAGTTACAGTACATCACTAGGGAAACTCACAGTTACAGTAAATCACTCATAATAAAAGTACATCACTAGGGAAACTCACAGTTACAGTACATCACTAGGGAAACTCATAGTTACAGAACATCACTAGGGAAACTCACAGTTACAGTACATCACTAGGGAAACTCACAGTTACAGTACATCACTAGGGAAACTCATAGTTACAGTACATCACTAGGGAAACTCATAGTTACAGTACATCACTAGGGAAACTCACAATTACAGTACATCACTAGGGAAACTCATAGTTACAGTACATCACTAGGGAAACTCACAGTTACAGTACATCACTAGGGAAACTCATAGTTACAGTACATCACTAGGGAAACTCATAGTTACAGTACATCACTAGGGAAACTCACAGTTACAGTACATCACTAGGGAAACTCACAGTTACAGTACATCACTAGGGAAACTCATAGTTACAGTACATCACTAGGGAAACTCACAATTACAGTACATCACTAGGGAAACTCATAGTTACAGTACATCACTAGGGAAACTCACAGTTACAGTACATCACTAGGGAAACTCACAGTTACAGAACATCACTAGGGAAACTCATAGTTACAGTACATCACTAGGGAAACTCACAGTTACAGTACATCACTAGGGAAACTCATAGTTACAGTACATCACTAGGGAAACTCACAGTTACAGAACATCACTAGGGAAACTCAGAAATAACAGGACACCACTAGGGAAACTCATTATAACAGTATATCACTAAGGACTAGGGAAACCCTAATAACAAAACATCACTAGGGAAACCCTGATAAGAATACATCACAAGATGAAACCCTAATAACAATACATCACAAGGTGAAACCCTTATAACAATACCTCACGAGGGAAACCCTAATAACAATAAATCACAAAGGGAAACCCTGATAAGAATACATCACAATGGAAAACCTCATCACTATACATCACAGGGGGAAACCCTAATAACAATACATCAGAAGAGGAAACCCTAATAACAATACATCACAAGAGGAAACCCTAATAACAATACATCACTAGGAAAAACCCTAATAACAATACATTAAAGGAAGAAACCCTAATAATAATACATCACTAGGGGAAACCCTAATAACAATACATCACAGGGGGGAACCCTAATAACAATACATCACAAGAGGAAACCCTAATAACAATACATCACAAGGAAAAACCCTAATAAACAATACATCACTAGGAAAAACCCTAATAACAATTCATCACTAGGAAAAACCCTAATAACAATACATTAAAAGAAGAAACCCTAATAACAATACATCACTAGGGGAAACCCTTATAACAATACATCACTAGGGGAAACCCTTATAACAATACATCACTAGGGGAAACCCTTATAACAATACATCACTAGGGGAAACCCTTATAACAATACATCACTAGGGGATGAATTAATATAAGCAGATATGCTTTTTTTCAAATCCCTAATTGTATTGCATAACTTGTTTATATGTAACAATTTCATTCTCGAATAAAATATTGTTTAAACCAACAATACATCACTAGGGGAAACCCTAATAACAATACATCACTAGGGGAAACCCATTCATGTGTAATAACAATAAAACACTCATACTCATAATATTACTTGACATAAGATGCAAAATCTGCAGTGTCATCAAAAGTCCAATAACACTCAAGTTAGTGAAAAATTAACATAATTAAAAATATAATTCTCAAAGTCAATACCAAAAAGGGGTGATTTTGGTCAAGTGTGATTGAAATAGATTAATAAGAGATTCGGGATAAATTAAATTAATTAAACTGATGACAGCAGGGTTCTAAATTATCTAGAAATACTTTTAAAGAAAATAGAGTTGAATTCCAAAAATGCGAGTAAAAATGGCAATACATGAAAATTAGTGAGTGGGTTTATGAAATATTTCTTATTCTGTCCTCATTATTTTCTGTTTATTGTTATATTTCCTAGATGTTTATCTTAAATATTTTAGTCCATCAAAAAAATTAGCCTATGATGAAAACACTTCATTTTGATTAATGGACAGGATAAAAAATATCAACTATATCACATTGTCAAATGATCTACAGATAGCAGTCTGTGAGAGTTACTTCCCTTTGGTGTTCATATTGTTGGACAATGTTCATATATAATTTCTTTCATAAATCAACCAAATTCTGATGTAAAAAGACTAAAAGAATTATGTTCAATTGAAAACATATATTTCAGGACATAACTTAATCTATAAAACATATTCTGTTTAAAATAGATTTATCGCCAAATACCTGACACATGGCTGTTCATGTGGTTTTTTGACATCATTTGATTATGATGTCATAATCACACAAGAGTTTGACAGGCTTTTAATTGTGAAGTCATAATGGAAAAGTTTGCCAAAAAGTGCCATGTCAGATTTTTGGTCAATTTTTATGTCCTTGTCACTACAACATTGCAGGCAAGTTTGGATGCTTAAAGAAGCCTAACAAATGCAAATTCACCTAGTGTGTGTTTCACAAAGGGAAATAAATCTTGCAAAATTTATGCTGTGTGAAAACCTGTATACAGGTAGCCAGACCTGAAAAAAAAAACACACCAAAAAGACCCCAAACCTAATAAACAATAACAACAAGAAAACAGATGAAGTATGATGTGATTTTAATGTACTTACGACATTCTTCCTCATCACTTCCATCAATACAATCGGGCTGTAAATTACATCTGAAAGTTTGGGGTACGCACTGTCTGTTGTTACTGCAACGGAATTCATCAGGCAAACATTTTACTGGAGCTGAAAGTATAAGATAAACAGGTATATCTGTGCCCCTTGTACAACCACAACTTAATTACTTCCTCATTAATATATGTACCTAAAGGATGGGATAATGCAAAGTAAGGATGTTATCTATGTTAAACAATGAAAAGAAACACAGACAACGGTATCTAATAAGAATAAACATTACAAGAGAATTATCTATGGTAGACCATCTGCATCATAACAACTCTCATAAAAGACCAACTGTCTTGAGGGAACTGTCATATTTAGCATCCATCCTTAAGACAACTAAACAACAGCACCATTGACATGATGGAAAAGTCTGTCAAAGTCGCCATGTCGGGGTGTTTGTTAAATGTCAATTGATGATGACAAAGGATGAAAAAAATTAATATGTTATCAAAACAGTTAGTCACTGCTGTGTGACTGACTGGTTTTCTCTATCATGTGATTGACTGGTTATCCCTATCATATGACTGACTGGTTATCCCTATCATGTGACTGACTGGTTATCCCTATTGTGAGTGACTGATTATCCCTATCATATGACTGACTGATTATCCTTATCATGTGACTGACTGATTATCCCTATCATGTGACTGACTGGTTATCCCTATCATGTGACTGACTCATTATCTTTATCATGTGATTGACTGGTTATGCCTATCATGTGACTGACTGGTTATCCCTATCGTGAGTGACTGGTTATCCCTATCATGTGACTGCCTAGTTATCCCTATCATGTGACTGACTGGTTATCTGTATCATGTGACTGACTGGTTATCCCTATCATATGACTGACTGGTTATCTCTATCATATGACTGACTGGTTATCCCTATCATGTGACTGACTGGTGATCCATATCATGTGACTGACTGATTATCCCTATCATATGACTGACTGGTTATCTCTATCATGTGACTGACTGGTTATCCCTATCATATGACTGACTGGTTATCCCTATCATGTGATTGACTGATTATCCATATCATGTTACTGACTGGTTATCCCTATCATGTGCTGACTGGTTATCCCTATCATGTGCTGACTGGTTATCCCTATCATGTGCTGACTGGTTATCTCTATCATGACTGATTATGCCTATCATGTGACTGACTGGCTATCCCTATCATGTGACTGACTGGTTATCCCTATCATGTGACTGACTGGTTATCCCTATCATGTGACTGACTGGTTATCCCTATCATGTGGCTGGCTGGTTATCCCTATCATATGACTTACTAATTATCCCTATCATGTCACTGACTGGTTATCCCTATCATGTGACTGACTGGTTTTCCCTATCATAAGACTGACTGGTTTTCCCTATCATGTGACTGACTGGTTATCTCTATAATATGACTGACTGGTTATCCCTATCATATGACTGACTGGTTATCCCTATCATGTGACTGACTGGTTATCCCTATAATATGACTGACTAGTTATCCCTATCATGTGATTGACTGGTTATCCCTATCATGTTAAGGGGCCTCTGTGGTCAAGTGGTCATAGCCTCACTACCTGTAGTCAGTGCGGGTTCAAGCCCCGCTCGAACCTCAGCTGATTTTGTGAGAAAGTTTGCCAGTTTACTTACAGAAGACCAGTGGTCTCTTCCCGAGCACATAGTATCTGGATACTCTCTCTTCCCGGGTACATTGTAACCGGGTACTTTCCTCTGTCACTAATAATCATCATCATATCACCAAGTGTGGTTTAAAACACCATAAAAACAAACAAACAAACAAACAAACAAACAAAACTGAAAAAAAGATTTAAAATTACTTACATGATCAATATCATAGAACCCTCACATGTTGTTATATATCTACTGCTTTTATACATGTATACAAGGACATTCCCACCCCCTGATTTGAAGAAAATTTGGCCATGTGATACTCATTCTGGGGTTATAACACTTTGACCCTCAGCTTAAGTATATACGAAATAAACAAACAAATGAAAAAAATATATAACACAAAATTGCCATCCCATAAAAAGTATCATTAAAAACAAAACAAAAAACGAATAACAAAATACCACAATGAAACAAAAGAAAAAATGTGACACTTTTTACTGCTGGGTGAGGCGGATTGGTTTTGACTTTAATTAATAGTTGAGTCTGAATTCCATCCCCTATCTTTACAATCACAAGTTCTCTGTTATACATGTAACTCGTACTATTTTTGCGTCACTTGTTAACTTACTGCAGTTCTTCTCATCACTGCTGTCAAAACAATCATCTTGTCCGTCACATTTCAATCTGGCATCGATACATTGTTTATCACCACACTGAAATTGATCGTCTCTGCATCCTGATGGTTGAGGCAAACCTACAAAAGCAAGTTTACATGTTCAAATCGACACATACATGTATGTAGGAAAAAAAAGATGTGTTTAAGAAATATAGTGTCCACAAAAAATTAATTAGTCATTTATCTATAGTCCTATAATCCTAGGAAATATTTCAAATTATTAGCTATAATAAAACGTATCATAGATCATATTGATATTAAGTTTTACATAATATGTCCTAAAAATTAGAAGAAAAAACTTGTTTTATTTGCTGGAAACTAATAGACAGACCACACACAATATGCCCTAGATCTTCAATATCAAAGTTATAAGTAGTATGTGTATGTTTTGGTATTTTTATGTAATTTTACCAAAAACAAATGCAGTACAGATTTAAATTAAAAGAAATAAAAAAGTTGTTCAGTTTTATGAAAAAGGTCAAGGTCATTGCTAAGTCTGACAACTAAATGAAGACAATTTCTTACATTCTCTGGAAGATTGCATCACCTTCAACAGATCTGATTATACAAGATCTACCAGTTATCCAATAAGCTGTGTAGTACAACTATAGCAACATTAACTTGACCTTCACTCGCCCTTGAACTTTTAACCTTGAAATCATAAGAATTTTTCTGTCATTTTGAGTAATCACCATATCTAATAGCCATAGAAACCAGACACACACTATTTCCCCAATTAACTTCAACGCCTTTCCTTGTACTGGGCACAAAATTGAGCCCCACCTTGGAGTTCCCTTGTTTACATGCAGAAGGACAACAGTATTTTGCCTGGTACATGTATATCTTGGCTACGGATATTTTCTTCTTAATCATTGAAAACTGTACTGCTGTAAAACTGAAAAAAATTGTTGAGTGTGATGTAAAAATACCTTTTTAACAAAAGTCAATAGGAAAGGTTAGTAAAACCTTTCAAAATTACTGATAGTTAGCATGTACCAACTGTTGTATAACAAAAGGAAAGGGAAGTAAAACCTTTGAAAATTACTGATAGTAAGCACGTACCAACTGTTGTATAATCCATGACAGCTTTTATGGCAAATGTCGCTCTGGCTTCTTCAAACGTAACTGTTTCTAGATCAAACTCAGTTCCTACATTTACTTGATCATTGTAAAATCGGGAGTAATAATTCTGGTACAATTCTCTGCTCACATCGACTCCACCACTGGTGTCGGTTGCACTGGCAACCACACCTTCTTCGGCATCACGGGGGTAAAAGATTCCGATAAAATCTCCATCTTCAACAAGAATTGGAAACTCTGCAAAGACCGTTGTGTTTCCTACTGGTGCAGGAGGAAGTGCAGTTTTCCCAATGAGGATGAATTTATATTGGTCAGTTTGACGCCACACTCCAACATAACCGGTGTATCTTGGAATTATTCTGTAATATTGCCAGGCCACTACATATCCTCGGCAAGGGAACATCATGTTGGTAAGAAGGTTAGCTCTATTGTCCCCAATCCGTGGGAGGCGGGAAGGATCCCTGCCGACAAAGAAAGGACAGGCCATGCCATCTGTAAGTAAAAGTGTACTGGAGAAATGAGAAGACTTTTCAAACACCATGGACAACGGTGAACAACGGTATACAACTCGACAACAATAGAAATGGATATGTCATTTGTATGAGTGTGGAGCAGAAAATATCAAGGCTAAAAAATACTATACATGTAAATATATCTTGTTTATAGATTTGATATACATTTAAGTAAGGAGTTAAAAATAGACGTTTCATTCCAAACATCGATATAGTACACATACCTAATATGTAACCTTGTATGAGGTATACGGTAATTGTTTAAGGTATACGATAAATATAATTTTACAAAATAACAAAATTTGTCTTTTAATTTCATATATGTACTTTCTACACGGACAGTTACGACATTCACCTGCTAGCTATAACATGTACCACCACAACCATTTGAATCACAGAACCACCTGCCTCCAAAGGTCATCTCTCTATAATGACTCATGCTTGATAAAGTGAATGAAATTCCTAATAAATAACACATTATCCTATTAGAATGGGATTACTTATATACTGGCCACCATGTCTGTTTTCACCTTTGACTTTTAGTAAATATCATTTTGATTGCGTTGATAACGACAGTGATAAATGAATAACCATACTGTATAAAAATAGATACAGCGCAACTTTATAACAATACATCTTCTAAAACATTCTATCTTACTCATCCTCAGAACTGATACAGCTGGTTTTTAACATTAATATAAATAACCTATTACACAGATTATTCCTTCTGGTTTTTTATTTTGATGGTAAGTTCAAGACTGTAGTCTTTCAAAGAACTGTGACATCATTCTCTCATTCACCCCTACAGACACATTTGGACTGACCCACATCATTGACTTTAAGTTCAGTCCATTATTTTTTAGTGGCCATACAATCTACCACCCCAATGTATTAATTATATTAAAGTCAAACCATTATTAAAAATGATCTGTTTCATGAACCTCAACCTGCAATTTTTGAAGTGGAACCTTAACTTATTAACCCCTGAAAAACAATAGACTCTTCTATACATCAATGACTTAGACAAGTCCAAATGTGTCTTTTGGGGTGAATGATATGATACAATCTGGGGACAACTGTCACCAAAGATCACAGTCTGACAGGAACCTGTATATCATTTGTTCACATGGATGTTTCATTCGTGCTAACTTTGCCAATTTGACACCAATTTTTGCTGAGTTTGAACCTGGAGATGACAGGGGCCAAACTAAACACCCATTTATATATATTTGACATTGATATCAGTCATCCATTAAAAACAACTGCAAAAATTAGAATTTATGTTTGTACATGCTCTGTGTGAATATCTAGAAAACCTAAAGTAAAACAAGTGAGAGATACTCTGCTCTGGTGGCATTTAATCAGAGACCTCTGGTGGTGAACAATTAATCGGTCCATGGATCTGTTGACATAGGGCATCGGGTTTATGATAAGAAAGTTATAAGTTATCGAGCTGATGAAATAAGCATTCTGAGACTGGAGAGAGTGTTATGATGAAGTGCATCAAACCTTCGCTAATGGTCACAACAACTTTTAAGCTGCCAATAGTTTACACATGTTTAACACAAATTTTGGGGGTTCACTTTTATACTCCATGAATTTAATGTCTGATAAGTGTCTCTGCAGCTTTACCACTATAAAGTTAAAAACAGGATAGATTTTTGTGTTTGACTTCATACTAAAGGAATTTGTCTTCATAGGTGGCCAGGTTATACTTATGTATCAAGAAGCCCTTTCTGGAAAGATATATTCTGCTGTATCTTTACACATAATACTGCAAAGTTTTGAAGATTTCAAAACCTGGCAATTTCAAAATCAACTTCATTATAAATGAAAGTCCAAAGAATAGTTTTAAAACAAATTTTCTTCATTTAGCAACAGAAATGCCGTGTATAACTGCTTTGAATTTCCAATAGTTTTCAACAGTTTACTGCAAGTACACAGTGACAGAATGGCTAACATTTATGACATAACATAGAGAAGTCTATAAAGGGGCAAAACATGTAGCTGTGTTAACCAACAAAAATTATCTCATTTTTTTCTATTTTTACTACTTTGACTTGATGTACAATAACCAATAAGAGCTATACACAGGTATAAAAATCTGATATTCCTGTATGTTCTATGGAAATGTGGTCATGTCCAGTGTGGTATTCATATACAAATAGTAAGGTTGAGTTTTTCAAGTGCCAAACTTGGGTTTCTCATGCAATCTTCATGAAATGTATAGAAATTTAAGAATGTTTATGTGTGTGTTTATCTCTTTTTTGTTATTTTATATCATACTGTCAGCTATTCTGTGCATTGCTTTCTATAAAACAACAGTAGATTTTCTTTTTATGAAAAAAATATCTTTATATCATAGAAGAGTGGATAAGATGTATATGTACATATAAATGATCTCAGAAATGAACGAATGAACACACACACACACATACATACACACACACATGCATACAGACACATACATACACTGACAGACACACATACCCAGAAACACACACACTTACACATACATACACATGAACACACATACATACACACATGCACACACAAATCATAACACACTTAAGGATGATCCCCTATTAAGGAATTATCACAGATGCATGTGTGCAAACCTCAAAATTCTTTCTTTTCCACTGAATATAACCAAAACAATCAAATTTAAAGCAAAAAAAGCAGGTGCTATCCATATTTTTAAAATGTTTGCATTGATGTGAAGTTGATGTGTAATATCCTAATAAAACTGTACAAAAGGGAATCGGTGACATAAAATATGACACCATCAATTTTGACATATTAACTAAATTTTGGGCAGTGACAGATACAAAACTGAAGTTTTTGGTCAAAACAATGATTTTACTTCAAAATAAGCATAATTTATGGCATACAAAGCTCTAATTAGCAAAATAGAGGCCTATCTGGGGTATCTTATATTGTATTTTGGCAGAGGAAAATATAGCTCCATTGTATAAATAAATACATATAACAAAAAAATGTGTGCAAAACTAGTTTAACAGGTTTTCTTTAACTAATACAACATAGAATATATATGAAATAAATATCTATCCATATCATATTTCAGTAAATATGGCTAAGTAGTATCCCACCCCCTTGTTTTCCCCCAAAATTGTGCCAATACACAATATAAAGAGCAATGGTGAAATGAGAATGTATGCAAAACTAGTTTAACAAGTTTCTTTTATTAATAAAAGTTAATATATGTTGTTTATATAACAGAAACAAATAACTATCTCAGTATATATAGCTTGGTAGTACCCCACCCCCTTTTTTTCCCAAAATGTGTGCCAATACACAATATAAATAGCAATGGAGAAATAAGAATGCATGCAAAACTAGTCTGACAGGTTTCTTTTATTAATACAATTTGTTATATATTGTTTAAATAAAAAAAATAAATATCTACCCATGTAAATTTTCAATATACATTGCTAAGTAATATCTCCTTTTTAGAGAAATAGTATTGGCACATTGCCAATACATGATATAAAGAGCAAAATCTGAAAATATCTTTGTTTTGACCAATCAGTGGCCTTAGTACCATAGCACCTGATATTCTTATAACATCTGCTGTTGAATTCGTAATTCAAGAATATCCCAATTTATCATTTTTCATAAAAATCTGACAATATCAAAATTTTTACCAATTACAGACTTTTATTTTGTTACTTTGGCAAGCAACCTTTCTGTAACATCTACCATTGACTTCAACTTACCAAAATACCTCGAACTGCTATTTTTCATTAAAAAAATATCATTGAAATACTTCTTTTTACTTATTTTCAGCAAAACCTGATAATATCAAAATTGTTGTACTTCAAGAGTTATCTCCCCTAATGTAGCTATGACATAATCAGTGGCTTATCCTTGATAACACATACATGAAAAGTTATTATATATCCCTGGTAATTTGTTACAATAGGATATAAATTATCATTAAAACCCTGAAATGCAGAAAAAGCTGTTTCATGTCCCTTTTAACTTTTCTTGTGGAACAAACTATTTTGTGAATGGAGTGTTTTCACTAACTCAGATGCAAATTAAATCAAGTCAGATCATACAGTTTCTAGTAAAATACAAAAATTCCCACACCCAGTTTTTCAGAATCTGATAAAGCCATTGCCAATGACATTTGCCAATGACCTAAGTAATTGTAGTTTCTGTGCCTTGATGTCACTACAAAAACCAACATACCAATCCTGTCATCCCTAAAGATAAAGTGGGACTGGTACATCTCATTCATCTGGGAATATTCCATTGCTATATAGGGTTGAAGGAATTGGAAATTTGTTTTGCTAGGTAATATATTTCAAGCAATATAACATATGAAATTATAGCAAATGGCATGTAATATGACATTTTAAAAATCAAATTCAAGGTTAAACCACCACCTTTCCAAAACTATGAATTGATAAAGTTTATGTAAAATTATTAATAATAAAGTGATAAAATTCCCCATTTAATTGTGTAAATTCTAAGAAAATTTCAAAATATACAATTCTTAGAGAATATTTTATAAAAGAACTCATTTATTTTCTGACTCGCAGCACACATTTTATGTGCATTTGAAATGATTACGCCTGCATTTCATTCTGTGTAATTGCTGTTTTTTTTTCCAAATGTCCTTTAGTTTATAACAGATTTAATTTTAAGCATTTATAAATAAATGTAATATTAACATGCTAACATGTGCAAAAGTGATAGGTTTTATTTTTTCAGTATGAAAACAATTTAAGTAATCATTTAATGAATAAAGCACCTGCACTTGTGCATACAAGCATAAAAAATGGCTCTTATCTGATCAAATTTGATGGCCAGTTTCTGTGTATTTTCTGAACACTGTGGTATACTATTGCTACTATCATCTGATTGCATACTTTTAAAGCTTCTCAAATTCTTGGTGTCAAAGGCAATTTGAAACTTTTATCTTAAGAAATAATAACTTGTAGAGTTATGTAATTATCCAGATACTACCAGTCAAGAGAAGGAACAGTTCATGTTCCTTTGTGATTAATTACCCTGATCTTCCTACAATATGTAGATAAACAGAGAATTTTTGTATAACCAGCATATGTGTATGCTTAAAAAACATACCAACTAATAACTTACTTATATTCATATATATGAAATTATATATCAATGCCATGTGTATGCTGAAAAAAACTGTACCAACTTTTAACTTGTTAATATCCATGTACTTGACTATATATACAAATACCATGTGTAAGTTGAGAGCCGTCATGACTCTGTGGTAGAGTGCTAGATTTTTTTCGCAACTGAGGCTGAGGGTCGCAGGTTCAAGCCTCATCCGAGGAGGCTGGCTTTTCCTGTCCTGCGGATGAGAGAGTAAAAACCTAGATCCTGTGTCACAGTAGGTGACGGCATGTTAAAGAACCCTCACTGCTCAATGGCCGTTAGTCCCGAGCATAGGCCAAAAAATTTGAAGCCCTTCACCAGCATTTTGTGATGTCTCCATATGAGTGAAAGATTCTTGAGTGGAATGTTAAACAACAATACAACAACAACCATGTGTAAGTTAAAAACCATATCAACGTATAACTTTACTAATATATGTTTAAATAAAACATAAACCCATAACTCTACTCTAAGGATCATTATGACCGTGCACTGACACTATATATATATATATATATATATATGTATATATATATATGTTATAAGTAGGCATACCTACCATATATAGGTATATATAATATATAAATATATATTATATATATATATATATATATGTCATATGTCTATAGACTATGTCTATGTGTTTTAGGTCATCCCAACTTTTGGTTCTACTCAATGACCTACAAAGGATAGAGGCATACCACTGGGACCAGCTATGTCACAAACCACTGAGATAATCCTAGGTATCCCTGATCAAATATAAAAGCAAACTATAGAGTAATTACCTTTGCCTTATAAAGGATACAGATGATGATATTCAGAGGCAGTAAGAAACTTTTGTCTAACAACTGACTGAAGTCACAAACCACTGAGACATTAAATACTTTAATGGCCAACAAATAAAAGCTCAATGAGACAGTCAATACTCAATGACCTACAAAGGATAGAGGTCACAAACCACTGAGACATTAACTACTTAATGACCTACAAAGGATAGAGGTCACAAACCACTGAGATAATAAATACTTAATGACCTACAAATGATAGAGGTCACAAACCACTGAGACAGTAAATACTTAATGACCTACAAATGATAGAGGTCACAAACCACTGAGACAGTAAATACTTAATGAATGGCACTGGAAATGATAGAGGTCACAAATGTAGCCTACACCACTGAGACAGTAAATACTTAATGACCTACAAATGATAGAGGTCACAAACCACTGAGACAGTAAATACTTAATGACCTACAAATGATAGAGGTCACAAACCACTGAGACAGTAAATACTTAATGACCTACAAATGATAGAGGTCACAAACCACTGAGACAATAACTACTTATGGTTTATATATTATATACATGTAGATCAAAAACCACTGAGAAAGTAATTCCTCATGACCTCAAAAATAGCACAGCTAGGTCATGAACCACTGAGATAGTATAACTACTCATGATCTACAAATAGCACAGCTACATGTAGGTCACAAACCAGTAATTAGTCATGACCAACTTATGACATAGGTAATAAACCACAGAGATAGTAATTGTAATAGTGTAAAAGCAATACAGATAACAGATCACAGAAACAGTACTAGAATAAGCTTACTATAGCACAGGAATGGCAGTGGAATAACTACTGTATTTAAAGAATGGTGTCAGAATAAGTAGCCTACTACTACTATAGCACAAGAATGGCACTGGAATAAGTAGCCTACTACTACTATAGTACAAGAATGGCACTGGAATAAGTAGGCTACTACTACTATAGCACAAGAATGGCACTGGAATAAGTAGCCTACTACTACTATAGCACAAGAATGGCACTTGATTAAGTAGACTTCTACTGTTAGAGTACAAGAAAAGCACTGGAATAAGTACAACAGAACTTATATTTACATCCTCTATAGCTTTGATATACATTATATAAAGCTATCTATGTACTTTAACAGAGCTGACCCCTTAGTGGGATTCTGCTATTCTAGAGCAATCACTGTACATGTATGATACAACATGGTAAAAATTATGACTAAGAAATACTGAGTGTGTAGAATGTAACTTTAGAATTCATTAAAATTTTAAATCAAGCACTTTGTTAAAGAAAGGAAATGCCCTCAGCACTAATCACTGTGGTGCCCCTCACACAAAGAACTCTGTGTCCTTTTTCAGATTCTTTTTTTAATACTAAGCGGTATATCATATTTATTTTGTTGTTCTTTAGTGGGTTTTTTCAGCAATATGGATCACATCTACTGATAATAAATCAAAATTCCACAGAAAAATAAAATTCCTCTGAAAATAACGAGGCTAATTTGATATTTGTATCTATTATTTTGAGTAATTTGTAAGCTCCTTGATTTGCACACTATTTGAAGATGCACCGAGTCATTAAACATGATTTGTTTACCACTGATGTAAATCTCTCAGCCTCCGTATCTTTCCTGTTTTATATTACACAGATACCAAGCTGCTTCTCAGTACAATATCACAGTGTTTTTGTGACTGTTCTTCGGCTTGATCTCCATTTTATGGGAAGCAACATGTCCTCAAAAACTGAGTGGGTGAATAAAAGATAAATTATGTAAAACATTAATGTCTGCATAGCAAACCAGTGAGTAATAGCTCTGCATTACAAGAAAAAAAAAATAAAACTTCAGAAAATAACAGAAAACAGCTCTTTTAGAACTCTTTATGCTTGGTTTGTAGTTTGGAATTTTATGTGCCACTAAGAATTTTCTATTAATTTTAATACATTCATCAGTAACAGTAAAGAACCCTTAGTTTAGACCTACATATATCTACAGATGTGGATCAACTTTGCCTAAGTGTGTTTGGTAAACACAAATGAACCTTATATTAATGACCAGATCTATACACAAAATGTGAAATTTCCCCACGATGCCCCTTATAATGGCCAGATCCATACACAAAATGTGAAATTTCCCCATGATGACCGTTATGATGGCCAGATCCATACACAAAATATGAAGAAATTTCCCCACGATGCCTCTAATATAATGGCCAGATCCAAACACAAAATGTGAAGAAATTTCCCCAAGATGCCCCCTATAATGGCCAGAGCCAAACACAAAATATGAAATCTCCCCACAATGCCCCTTATAATGGCCGGATCCACACACAAAATGTGAAGTTTCCCCTTATAATTGCTAGATCCAAACACAAAATATGAAATATCCCAACAATGCCCCTTATACATATGCAATGGATGGATCCACACATAAAAATAATAAATCTCCCCACAATGCCCCTTATAATGACCAGATCCAAACACAAAATATGAAGTTTCCACATAATGCCCCTTATAATAGCAATATCCACACACACAATGTGAAGATTCCAAACAATGTCCCTTATAATGGCCAGATCCACACACAAAATGTGAAGTTTCCACACAGATGCTACCAGTAGTATAAAGACTAAAGATTTCAATTTCCCTTAGATTTTTACGAATTTTAACATTCTATTTAAATCTTTGTCAAAAATTACAATTACTAAATATTCTTTCACATGTATGTGTCCATACAAACACTGTGTTTAGTTGGAAAGTTACATGGACAGTTAGAGATATGGAGACAGACATGCAGGTAGACTGAAATAAATGCTATATACCTAGAAATTTTTAACCCAGGTTATTTTTTGCCGTTTTACTGACAGAAATACATATTCACTAGGTCTTAAATTTGCTCTCAAATCATAATAACTTCATCAATGGTAAGTGTGTCTGTGCTATAATTATCTAGCTTGAAAATATCGCTGTCATTTTAATTTCAGCTTCTCATCAAAGGACAAAATTGGTCAAAATTAAATGGGGGCGAAAATTGCCAGGTATACGGTATGTTGTCAGGACTTCTATCTTTGGGGTGTAACAAAATATGGGAGGAAATAGACTACCTAATAATTTGAAGCAATGGTATATGTTAGAATCTGATCTGTTGTTTATATGTGACAATAAGACCTACTTTGAGAATTATGCAAATTAATATGTTAATGAACTGATTGAATTACATATACTTGATAACATGCCAGGAAGTTATATGTATCATGTGACAAAGATATGACCTTATATGGTAAAGGTTTGACACATTCTATGTGTTACTATTTACTTATCTTAATGTATTCATGATTTATCTGTAGTTTTTCTCTGGTTTCTTAAATATCATGATAAAAATGATCATTCCAGTAAAATAACAATATCACATGACCTTGTTGAGATTAGTAACCGTAGCGATATGTCACAGAGGATTAAAGTTACTTGATTGTTGTAGACATTGATTTGGTTTTGCAATTTTCCTCCTCCCCAAAAATTACAGCTTTTATTGAATTTAGGGATTGTATTTCATTTAAAAAAAAAAAACATGGAGTATACATGCAACGGTTCATGGAAAAAAAAGTCTGTGCAACATGAAGCGCTGAACATTGAGTTTTTTCCCATGAGTCATAGCATGTATATTCCACGTATTTCTTTAAAAAATTAAAAACAACCCTTATATTTATATATATTACGATTTCTTGTGAGAATCTGTAGTCAGCTGGTTATGAAATTCATTCTATATAATTGACTTTGCAGGAGAGGGGGAGGTTTCCATATGACGTAACAGCTGAACAGCTGTATACTTGCAATGAAGGAAATAACAGTTGATACGTAAATATTTGAATTTGAATGTTGTTTTAAGTCACTCTCAACAAATTTTCAGTTATATGGTGGCAGCCAGTTTTTTTAGTGGTGGAGGAGAGAAGCCGGTTACAATGTACCCGGGAAGTGACCACCAGACTCCCACAAGTAATGGCATGCCTTGGACATACAATGTAGATTGGACTATAGTGAGTAGGGCATGGACAGTGATGGGCATTTTAGGAATAGGCTTTGGGCACTGATGGGCATGTTGCAATTATGCGTTGGGAAAAGATGGATAAATTTTAAAAGTATTCTTCCATTCTCTACAGTGTGCTATGGCATACATACATTGTATCTAAAACAATACTATGGTGACTGACTGATTGTTTTACTAGTGTTAAGTTGCCGTTCCATTTTGATATTGTTTTTCTAATTTCTCTTCAAATTGACATGTGCAATTTGGCAGGAAAATCCAATTTAGCCAGAGCTGACAGAAACAAATATTTTTGTTTGACAGTAACTTCCTATCAACAAAACATTCCTGTTAGAATAGTTTTTCTGGTTTCTTACTTAGACTCAGACATGTACCATACGTGGTGCAGGAGTTTTCATCCTTTGTCATATCAATATTCCATAATTGACAATTCTAGAGAGATCTAGATATAGCTGATTCAATGACACTGATGTATAAAGAATACAAGAGGCCCATTTGGGCCACATCGCTCACCTGAACTATGTTGGTATCATACAAATATGGGAATCTCAATTTACAAATTATTATAACACTCCTTGGGAGTGGAGGAGACTTAAAAATGAATCATTTCCAAAAAAGTATACCCCTTGAGACCTATTCTGTCCCACATAAAATTAATGCATCATAATGAGTAAATGGGGAATAAAATGAATGAAAATTAAAAAGACAAGTCTGAAAAGAGGCAAAAATTTATTTCCTGATTTCCTAAAAAATTTACAAACTTGAATCATACATCTATGTAGATCACTCAAATGCAATTAGTTTTTCAATCCATGCAGCAGCTCTCATGAAGAAGATTTTTAAAGAGGGATATCCCCTGGGGCCTCTTTTGCCCCACTCTGGATCCGTCCTGGGTCGATCTTACTGAAATGAACAAACTTGGTAGAGGATGTTGAGTACTTCCTTCCTATAAAGTTTCATCAAAATCCCTTTAGCAGTTTAAAGAAGAAGCTGAGAGAGTGAAAAAATGACCCCAAACCCACCCACCTCATTTTTCCAGTCTTACAAAATTCGTAAAAAAATTCAAAAAATTAAATTTCAGCAAAATTCTTTCAGGAAAGCATTTATCTACATAATTACAGGTGAAACACATAAAATGAATGCATCATTATGAATAAATTGAGAGAAAATCAAAGAATCATACAAAATTGAATGAAAATTACAGTCTAAAAAGATGTGATGAGCTGATAAGAGAGCCAAAATCTACACAATTCAAGCTGTTTTGCCCCTTTGGTTCTAGGTTAAGTTTTGTCCAGACCCAACTGGGCCCTCAAAGAGGTTCACCCTCCCTGTCTTATTACCCTCCCTGTCTTATTACCCTCCCTGTCTTATTACCCTCCCTGTCTTATTACCCTCCCTGTCTTATTACCCTCCCTGTCTTATTACCCTCCCTGTCTTATTTACAGCCCTACATGTAGGTATCTACATTTAACCACCTCAAGGAAAAGCCATGCAAAATGTCTGTAAACAACAAAAATCAAAACAGAATTTTTAAATCACAAATCAAACTATCTGATATTTTGATTTAATAATAATATTACTTATGTAATTGTATTAATTCTGACAAACTGATTTTTTCTCAATCATGTTATAATCACTAAGGATGAAGTTTTTTTGTTGTTGTTGAAAGTGTTGGTGTTTGCATTATATTAAAGGATTCCATTGATTAGATACCATCCATAACATTCTTTTAGTCCCTTTCACATTTTTATGATGAAACCTTCACACGTAGTGTGCCTTAAATCCCGAAAATGGAAAGGGGAAACAACTGAGTAACATAGTCTACACAGAATGTAAATAAATTAATGAACCTTAGACAAATATAAATATATTATGTGAACCAACTGACCCAATAAGAAAGGAAATTCGCCAAATAATTACAAGGACAAAAACTTCCATCTGATACTTCCTACACACTTAAACTTTCTGTTTTCTATGTTACAACATAACAGTGTTACAGCTTGCATGACCAAGACAAATACCAACCTCATGGGAGGAGAAAACATGATTTGTTTGTTAATAAGCACTTAAAATAACAAATCCTTCATGTCAAGAGCTTGAGCACTTACAGAACACAAGAGACTGTTTCTTTTTATTTAGTGTCCAAGTATTCAAAATATCTTATGATATTTTCTGATGTCAGCATCACTTGGGTAACCATATATCTTATGCTTATCCGCTATGTGTAATTCCTTCCTTCCTTCCCTATGACAAAGATTATGCTATACAATGCTGTTGATACTATTGTACTCTTTAAGGTAACGTATGAAATATGTTAAAAATTTTTGTGTGAAATAAATTGATATGCATTATACAAACAGATATTTTTCAGTTAAGTCATCAACCCCTGAAAAACAATGGACTCTTCTGTAAATCAATGACTTAGTCCAATCCAAATGTGTTTTAAGGGGTAAATGGGTAAAGGAATGCTAATTTTGTAAATGATATATCATATACATAAGTGTAAAATCCTCTACACAGTGACAATACCTCTAATCTAAGACCCGCTGGAACCTAAGCTGATTTTCTGAGAAAGTTTGCCAGATTACTTCCGGAAGGTCTGTAGTCTTCTCTTCCAGGGTACATGTACATTGTTATTCAGGTTCTCTCCTCTACCGTTAAGAACTAGCCGCCACCATATAACTAAACAAGAGGCCCATTAAGGGTCTCAATCGCTCACCTGAAAACCATCTACAAATGTGAAAAGAAGACCAAGAAGAATATGTCCATGTTGGCTGATCTGGCCAAGAAACATAAATATTGCAGTTTTATGAAATTAATTAAAACATCTAAAAATTACATTTTCAGCAAAAACATTTCTTTACCTATATACAAGTTATACACATGAAATGATTGCATCATAGTGAATGCAAGGGGGGATAACTGAGGAAATCATGTAACAATGAATTAGAGCTGTCATTGATAGACTTGATATCGATGTATCGATATAAAAATTGAATTGATACGATAATCGATACATTTCTTCAGTATCGATACATTTCATAATGCATTTCACAGTATACAGTTTCCACAATTTTCCATTTATTTTACTTCATGTTCTTGAACTATGTTACATTTCATTCTAATTGTTTAATCTGTTCACATAAACAATGTTTTCCTTGTAATGATTGATTTTTTCATCTTCAGATAGTCAAATTCACAAGAAAACACCTTAATATTATAAAGAATCTATTTATTCCGAATGCATTTTCTAGAAGAACCAAATTATTCCATTTATCGATATAGAATTTCTCATCAATGACAGCCATACAATAAATGAAATGACAAAGTCTGAAAAGACTTCAAAAACATGTCAAGAATTAATATTCTGATTTCTATGAAAAATACAAACTTGAATCATACATTCATGTAGATCACTCAGAAACAATCAATTTTTCAATTCATGTAGCAGTTCTGGAGTAGAAGATTTTTAAAGAGGGGTACCTTATAGGACCTATTTTGCCCCATCCGGATCCACCCCAGGGCCGATCTGACTGAAAACTATACCATTGGTAGAGAACCTTCAGTACTTGCTTCCTGTAAAATTTCGTCAAACTTTCTTCCGTTTTTTTAAACAAAAGCTGATAGTGTGAATAATGCCCCACCCTGAATCCACCCTTCGGCGAATCTGACTGAAAACTACAAACTTGGTAAAGGACCTTGAGCACTTGCTTCATGTCAAGTTTCGTCAAAATCCCTTTCGTGGTTTCAGAGAAAAAGTCGAAAATATGAAAAGTTTATGGTAGATGGATCCTGGAGGATGGATGGAGTTCAATTGAGCCTTTGGCTCTGGTGAGCTAAAAATTGTTGAGTGTGGCTTAAAACAACAATCCAATCTAAGTCAATTTCATACTGAAATTTTGATTATTTTACTGGTGTTTCATGTAACACATGATTTTTTTTTGCAGGTAAAGTTATTACATGTATGCTTTGCCATGAGTATTCATCAGGATCCGTAACATTATTCACAAAATGTAGGGAAATAAATAAGAATGTTAAACATACACAACATAGTAAAAAAAAATATATAAACCAGTCCACACAGTGTGTAAGAAAAGGGAAATAACCCAGCATAAAATCAGTACAGGACACACCTCCATCTACCCAATGTTTACCTGTGCAAAAAATGGCAAAACCTAGATGAGGAAATATCGAAAAAGTGTATGATCAGATGGATAGAAGATATATATATCAGCATGTGTGTGTGTTTATGTGTATGTTTATGTGTGCATGTGTGTGTGTGTTTATGTATGTGTATGTGTGTGTTTATGTATGCATGTGTGTGTGTGTGTGTGTGTGTGTGTGTGTGTGTGTGTTTCACTTTCACATTCATTATTCTAAATGTAGCCCTCATGGCTTTGTTTCTGGAAAACCTACAAAACAAAAGAAAAACAGCTTTACCAGGAACATTACAGACATTTGCCAATACCGAGAACATTATGAGTCATGAATGCTCTGATGTAAGTTTCATGCAATGGTACATGTATAAATGTCTATACATAGAAATGTGTAGTAACACATACATTCTTGTGTCTGTATATGTACATGTAAGTTCAATTTAACAACTCTAGTTTCTTAAAATATCCATGTAATCTCACCGAGAAACATACTAATCTCAATAAGGGAAGATGTTCTCATTGTAATCTCATTAAAGTAAAATCATAAAATCTCACTGAGGAATATACATGTAATCTCACTAAAAACAGATAAATAATAATAATCTCACTAAAGAACTTACATGTAATCTCACTGAAAAACACATGAAATCTAATTGAGAAACAAAAGCTGAATCACTGAGAAGCATACATTAATCTCACTAAGGGAAGATGTGTATTCTCACTAAAGTAAACATAAGCAATCTCACTAAGGAATATACATGTAATCTCACTATTTTATCTCACTAAGATAAGATGTATATTTTCATTGTAACCTTACTGAGAAAACAAGTTCATCACAGAAAGATAGAAGAAGAACAAACAGAGCAAACACAATGTCTCCCAAACTTCATTTATGTAATTTGATGAGAACCATATATTGATATCACTGAGAACCATACACAAATCTTTATAAGGAAAGATGTGTATTCTCATTGTTATCTCCAATACAGAAAGTATATGTTATCTCACCCAGGAACATGAATGTAGCCGAATTTCACTCAGGAATATATATGTAGCCTAATCTCAGCAGAGAACAACGACATTCAAATAATTTACACCATCAACCCTTGAATAACAATGGATTCTCCTGTAAAACAATGACTTAAACCAGTCCAAATGTGCCTTTAGGGGTGAATGAGTTTAGGGTCCTCCTGAGCATTACAGTCTTTCACCTCTGGTAAGTGCCCCACAGAAACCTAAGCCGATTTTGTGAGAAAGTTTGCCAGACTACTTGTGGATCGTTACTGAAAGACAAAGGATGCCTATGTGTTGTAAAATGGGTACCTGAATCATTATGATGACCTCAAAAGTATAACATATCTCTTGAAGACAGATCAGTGTATATAAATAACATATATAATGCATCTCTGAACAGATGAAGACAGCAGAGTCAAACACCAGGCAGACAAACATATTTATGGATAAGATAGAGATCACAGAACAAAAAGGAATAGAGTTAAGAGATACGTGATAATTTATATATACATGTATATGGATACCCAAGTTAAAGAAAATATTTATAGAAAGTGATATCCATGCACAATTAAAAGACAAAAGAGACAGACAAATTCTTCTGTTTCATGTTTACTGATACTTAAAAGATCGTAAAACGTAATAATATCTGAAAATATATGTATATATTCAACTTGTCAAAATATTTACTGTCTGTCGACATGTAAACTTTACATATCATAAATGTCATCAGATACTTAAAATCCTGAGTATCTATATATACAGTAAAAATACTGCTTATCTAAACACAGTTAAAGTTTAACAAGCTCCAAGTGTTTCTCCTGACCAACATACATGTACATTGTAGAATAGTAGCTACTGAAAGACAATGGAACCTGGAGGTTAAAAACATATGATATACATACACACAGAAGATGTGACAAAATTTACAAATTAAACAACGCATGGCATGACTTATGTCAGACAAAAATTAATTATATGATTTTTATCTGACATATAAGATATGATTTGTGTCAGACATAATCGTTGTTCTAATACATCCACAATTCATTTTTTTTTAAGAATCGTTAAAAAACATAATGACTTTGTGTGTAATGTCAGTGCAGCTGTGATATTAATTGTGATAAGCCAAACACCATTCTGGTGCGAATGATTTAACCATAGAGTGTGACGGATAACTGTGTATCTAACAAACACAAAACAATGAGGTCGATCCAAGCACATTTCCAAAACCTTGACATTTCCCACCCACCTAAGGTTATTATGTAAATATTTCTGTCTGTTTTCAATGTTAAAATCTGACATACCAGTCAGTAGCTCAGATGTATAAGCCGATCCATCAAAATGCTCTTTTCTGTTGGCTAGACCAGTTAATTATGGACTGTAGAGTTGAAAGAGTTATTTGTCAAATATACAAGAGGCCCTGGGTTTAATTTAGAGTCTGGGTTTACCAGAGAATTCTTTAACATCGGTAATGGATGGTCCTGTTATAAATTCTGAACTCTGAGCAAATCAAAGGTCTTGTGACTTTTTACCAAGGTCATACCAGATATGACACACGAGAGAACCTTCAGTACATACATGTGTCCATAACACAAGGTCAAGGTCATATCAGATATGACACAAGAGAGAACCTTCAGCACATATATATATGTGTCCATAGCACAGGCCAAGGTCATTTAAGATATTACATATGAGAGAACCTTCAGTACAGACATGTGCCCATAGCACAGGTCAAGGTCATATCAGATATGACACAAGAGAGAACCTTCAGTACATACATGTGTCCATAACACAAGGTCAAGGTCATATCAGATATGACACAAGAGAGAACCTTCAGCACATATATATATGTGTCCATAGCACAGGCCAAGGTCATTTAAGATATTACATATGAGAGAACCTTCAGTACAGACATGTGCCCATAGCACAGGTCAAGGTCATATCAGATATAACACAAGAGAGAACCTTCAGTACATATATATGTGTCCATAGCACAGGCCAAGGTCATTTAAGATATTACATATGAGAGAACCTTCAGTACAGACATGTGTCCATAACACAAGGTCAAGGTCATATCAGATATGACACAAGAGAGAACCTTCAGTACATATATATGTGTCCATAGCACAGGCCAAGGTCATTTAAGATATTACATATGAGAGAACCTTCAGTACAGACATGTGCCCATAGCACAGGTCAAGGTCATATCAGAACCTTCCACCCCAAATAAAAAAGCTCTAAAAACAGACAATCAAACAAAAAGCAACCATCATTTTAGTGTCTATCACTGAGAGAAGGAAAAGAAGCATTGATATTTGTGATGGCCACACCTTAGTGATGATTTCATGCACCCATAATTAAAATGAACAGATTTCAATTTTGATAGATTATATATTATTTGTTCAAAGCAAAGCATTTCAACAAAGATTAAATTTCCTTAAAAAAAAATCCAAAGCACCTGACATGCCGCCACAATTTATGAACATTTGACATTCTGTAATTTAATTTAAACCTCCGTACCAATTCAATTTTAATTTTACTTGATGAAAGTTTTGAAATTAAAAGGAATTACATAATGCAAATATATTAAGAATGAAATGCATTAGAAAATGCATTGATTATTGAAATAATTTACACATGGAAATTCAACCCATGTGAACAAGTATGTGGTCAGTGTGAATAAGTCTTATTCAAGGGCAATAACTCTATTTGTCATTGCTTCCATTTTGTTCCAAAAATTAATGTGAATATGAGTTTTAAGGAAATAAAAGATGTCATATTCTTGGTAATTTGATACAAATAAAACAAATTTATTGGACACAATGCTAACTTGTTTATGTATATACTGTACGGTAAAAAATGTTTGTGGGGTTTAAATTTTGTTGTTTTATATATAAAACAAATCCATTGACATTATATTTTGTTGAAATAAAAAAAACTGTAAAGGAATATGTCAAAATTACTAGATATAATATATGGAAATTTCCTCCATTGTTAAATTTCATTGTAAATGAAAACAAAATAAACGAAATTAAAACCACAACAAACTTTTCTGATTTATAGTATATCGTTTATCATATATTGAAACAAAGAGGCTCTCAAAAGGGAAAGATTTGACAGCTTTCTGTGTGATAGGTGCAACTGACAGGGAATCATGAGGGTAACATGTCGTGTAAAAAATAAAACCCGCAATGTGTGAAAACAATGACAAAGGAATCCTTGTGATATAGGCCAATACATATTTACAATGTTTCATTTTACCTGCAAATACCAATCACATTCATGACCAAAGCATGGATGAAACCCTTCAAACATTTCCAATTTGACATAAACAAAGCATATACACCCATTAAGCCATTCCATTTTACCATCATTTGCATGGAATATCCTTCCATGGCTGGATGGAAGAAAATGTACTACTTGTGACCTTTCTTTTGGTTCAAGCCAAAATTCTCTAGATTGCCCTTGTATGTCTCCTAAAGGATGTTCAAATACATGTTGTAAAGAAATATCATAAAACAAAAAAAACAAACAAACAAATATCAAAATCATCAACAAAATTAGTGAATAATAAAAAACTTGCAGTGGTACCTTCATCCAATGGAATAACATATTCCTGGAATATCAAATTCCTGAGTAAAAGTAAGAGGGGAAAGAATTGGTCACCTAAGCCTGTTTTATCTGTAAATCTACTCTATTTTTAAAACTAACTCTGACTCCCTCAACTGTCAAATATATTGGTCCAAACGATGGACTGGGAGAGTCTATTAGGCATTACTGGGTTTGAGCCAACTCAAATTTATTATATAACTAAATCCTTATGGTTCGAAAATCATCACTTCAAAATGAATATGATGAAAACAAAGTTATCAACAGAAGTTAATTGACAAAATTGAGAGTAGAAATTATCAATCCTACATGTAGATACTAAATAAGTTATCAACGGAAGTTAATTAACAAAACTGAGGGAACGAATGAACAACTGCACATACAGTTATCAACAGCAGTTAATTTAGGAAATGAAATTCAATTATCGGTCATGTCAGTGGCGCTATATGGACTTCTCCCCAATTATTCCAATTTAAAGTGTCAAAACAATGCTGGTCAAAATTTAAGGGAACAGAAGGGCAATGTTTGAATTAGTATTAATTTCCATCAGGGAATACAATTTTCCACATCTGTGGACTCTGAAACAAAAATTGAATTATTCGAGGACTTTGTCTAAACTATAACTACATTCCTAAATCCATTAGAGTAATTTCAAAGTTGTATTTGACACTTTGACCCTCTAATAAATACACTGGTATTTACATTGACATGTTCAGAATTGTAAAATTATGTTGACTCTAACAGGAAATGTAATTTTGATTTCTTTTTCTATTAGCATGTTTCCCCAAATTTTAAACCTGTCCATAAAAGTACATAACTCATCAATCCCTGAATAACAATAGACTCTTCTTGAAATCAATGACTTAGACCAGTCCAAATGTGTCTTCAGGGGTGAATGAGTGAATAAAAGGGGTTGAAAATCATTTAGTCCCTGATCTTAATACTCCCAAAGGAGAATAATGATATCTCCCACTTAGACCTGCAAACATGGAGATGTAGATTGAAATTCAAAGAAAAATATGGACGTCTTTGTCGTGAAGCCATTGTCTGACTTCAAGAGAAGGTTAATTGGAAAATTTAAGGTCACACACAATGGCACCAGACTTTGAAACAACAAAGACTTGTCAATATTGTCCATCACTTAACAAGGTTAGTAGTTGTACATTAAGATGGACCAGCTGAAAGAAGTTACAATGTACAATGGTTGCTAAGCAACATTCCAAGGTCTAATTCTCTGCATGATCTAACTCTATTTACAGGGTTCACAAGAAATAGCTTTACATATATCAATACACTTGATGACTCCGCAAATACAAACAAATTGTTGACTTACAGAATGAAGATATATATATATATATATAATGCACAAAGATAACTGAAAGAAAAATCACATAAATTATCGTATACATACCTCGAAGAGGAGTAAAGTCAAAACCAGCAGGACTAACTCTGTAAGGGGCAATAACTCCAGCATTCAAAGCTCTATTGATAGTTTCATATAAAACACTTCTGTTATAAAATCCATCTGTTTCGAGGTCAAAGGTTACCATAAGAGATCCAGGACTGAAAATACAAAATAAGATAAAAATAAATTTCACAATCGAACAGAATTTACACCATGTCATGTTGCAAAGAAATATTTCATTGTAGATAGATCACTGCTGTGTAGACGTAGTGCTGTTTTGTTTCATGCATGTAATTGCCGTAATTTTGTCTCTGAACAAAAATACACAGACAGTCTGGGTTAAAACATGTACCTTGAAATACTACAACAACAATGACCTGTTTTAAACGGTTATTCAATGGGTTATAGTGATAGTGACCTATACAGAGAGATGACCACATATATAATACAGAGATGACCACATATATAATACAGAGATGACCACATATATAATACAGAGATGACCACATATATAATACAGAGATGACCACATATATAATACAGAGATGACCACATATATAATACAGAGATGACCACATATATAATACAGAGATGACCACATATATAATACAGAGATGACCACATATATAATACGGGTAGTAACATTACATATTTATGTATGTCACTTGTTTTTGTTCAAAAAGAGTTTTCCCTTTTGGATGTCTTCTGCGTCTCCGACACATGAAATATTTTTGGGACGCACAAAAGGAACAAAACCAAGTCCCTGAGGACCCACTATAACTCTGCAATTTATGGCTGAAGTGATTTGGAATCTGGGACTGAAAAGGGTATAATTATTTTTCATCACTGAGATATGTAAAGTCTCTGTTACTCGACGGGACTCACCAATTTTTCTTGAGACTCACAAATCTTTTTTCTTGTTGGTCTAAGAGATTCACTAAAATTCAACCCCAGGGAAAACCATTTGCAGCTTTGTTGACAGATACTCTTGAAATGTGACATCTTTCAGATCACTTTCACTCTACTTAGGTATTTATTCTAAGTCAATCACTATTTGTAATTAACAAGTCTGATATTAAATTTAACGTTTTGTATTAAACGTGAAAAACAAACCTTATATAATAAAATTTACAGCTGTGTTGTCATGTCTGATTTCATTGTAACTCAGGTGAGCAGTGTTAAAATTTCTTTATGATTTGATTTGACTTTTAAAAGTGTTTTAAGAAACACTCAACAATTTTGCAGTCACATGACGGTGGCCAGTTTTTTATTGAACCAAGTTACAATGTACTCTAGTAGAAACCACCGAGCTTTAGCAAGTGAACTGACAAACTTTCTCACAAATGTGAGCTTAGTTTGCAGCAGGAAGCTGTGACAGACACAACTTTAGAAAGATAAATAGATAATAAAAAAAAAGCTTATGGAAAGTGCTCCAAATTTAGATATATGCTATGGGTTCTATCAATCATCATAAAAATTATAATCATATTAACTTAAACTGAAACTTATAATATCCTATTATAGTCTGAGCTAAGGAACAACTTGTAGCTCTGTTCATATGTGATGAGTTCAATGAAATTTATTATGAACTAGATGTGTTGAAATGACACAAATCCTCTTGCTGGCAACATACATGTAGGTTAAGAACAAGTCAAAGGGCCATAACTGTCAAAAATTATTCTACCTGATTTTGACCTGCATCATCTCATATACAACTATATACAGTAAAACTTGCTCTAACAACCACCTGTGTATAAAGACCACCCGGTCACAAAGACCGTTTTTTTTTTTGCTGTCCCCAATAGTACTATTTGTGTACAAATTAACTTCTATATAAAGACCACCTCTCTATAAAGACCTGTTTTCTTGTGTCCCTAAGTAGGTTGTTATATACAAGTTTCACTGAGTACATGTCACACATTTCAACATGTGCACATACATGTATAACTAAACAACATGATCAGAAAGGGGACACAAACAATTTTAAAATGGGGAGATAACTCAACCTTCAAATCAATACATTTCATTTTTTATATTCCTGTATATCAGTATATTATTTAAAAACACTTCTTTTCCAACTTTCTGCCAGTCTACATATCTAAAGACTAAAATATAAATTATTAAAAAACCAAAATCTAGCACACAAATGCTCTGGCATTTATGTTACATAAAATAACTAACTCAACATGTTCCGGAGTTATTTAAATTCCATTCAATTATGGTTTCTGAAATTTTCTTTGTTTTTGATATACATAAATTATAGCCAATTTAATTAAATACCGGTACCTCACATTATGTAATATTCATCTGTAAAGTTTCTTGTTTACATTTTAAATGCTATAGAAACCACATGTTGTACTATAACCTGAACAGTAAGGCCATTCCAAGTTTTTTTTATGTTTAGCATCCACCCTAAAATCAAAAACCTATCTTTCTATCTGAAAAAAAAATCACAAAAGGACAGAAAAACATGACATTTTTAGGAGAAAAAAAAGCAATTTAATGTAAGTTTAAGTATTTTCCTGATGTGTTAAGAAGAGAAAAAGAAAATTAAACTTATAAAAACCATATCTTTGGCACATATTTATAAAGAACCTATGAAATGTTTTCACATTTATGAAAATAAATTTTCATGTTTAACCTTCATTCTAGGATTAAGTGCCATAATTTCCTGTACATGTTAATGTTTTTTCTTCTGTTTTATGATCTCTAAACAAATCCATCACAGACACTTAAACAGAGAAAAAACTTATGATGGGCTTATAACAGACAGTTACTATTTTATGTTTTGAGACTCTCTTGTAAAAATGTGCAGATATTAAGTTGTATTTTCCCAAACATGCCTGTAAGAACCAAATTTATACTGGAGGACGGAGGGGTGGTATTACTGATGTGTAATAATGATACAATTTGAACCATGCACTGTCAAATTGTGCCCCCCCCCCTCCCCCATCATGCAAAAGTACCAAATACATGTATATGTATAATAAATGTATGAATGCATGTCTGATGCACATATAATTTAATGGTTGAGGACATTTTTAAAGTATCTGTAGATACAACAGGAAAATCTGAAATGTGATTCATTGGGGTAAATGAACTTAAAATTCTACCCAGTGTTTGTAAGATTAATGGCTGAAATTTTAAACCAGTCGTCTAGACAAGACAGGGGTATCAGAAAACTCTTAGCACCAAATATAAAAACCCTTTAAAATACACTTACACAAATATAATTCACGGATGATAAATGGTATGCCAAATGAAAATGATGGTGATCACCCTATCTGTCAAAATGAACTAATCTGGATCTTTATCTGAACTATTCTATTACATAATTATAGGGTGAAATGTATCTCATTTACAACTGGTGGCTAGAAGTTCTGACATTTTTTTTAATATTCCGTGTGAAATAATGATGTCTTTTATACAAGTAGGTAGGATTGGGGAAATACAACTTAATTTTACAATGGATATAAGTAATCTTTGTAGTCTCGAGGGTGAAATATGAGAGCACCTAATAATGTGTAAAATGTAAATTAAATATGAAACCCCTAGTTAGAGTATTAACATCCTACGATCCATTCTGTCTGAATTCTCAAAATCTCTCATACATGTCAAATTTTACAGATGTTTAAAAAATTCAATTTGACAAAATTTGATGTGATTGGGCTCAAAAAGCATAACACTGATGCAATTAAGTGTAAGGTCGTTCATCCCTTTGAAAGATACATCAACAAAAAAACGGCAACCTGAAATATAACATTGGTGTTCAGAATATGAAAGACTTAAGAGGCCAAAAGGGGTAAATTAATAATTTGAGTCTGCATCAAATCAACAAAACACCAGGGCCAAAATCACCAAATTCACTCAAGACTCAAGCTCAAGGTTTAACATTTTGACCTAGTTATAGTTGTTTGTAAAACTTCTGAATGTGACTGAGTAGGAAAAGTACACAATTATACACATATAACATAAAAAAAAAAAAAAAACAAACAAACAAACAAAAACAAAAAAAAACCCTGTGTCACAATTACAACTGCCACATGAAAGAATGAAAAACACCATAAAATATGGAACTAAAAATTTGGGTGTACATGCAATCTATTTTTGAAATTTCTGGAATTTTCTTTAAATGAGTATTAATTTTCATCACTGTTTGAACAAATATATAAAAAAAATATGCAGTGGCAGCAGAGAATTTATGTGTTTTCATCTTTAATTAGCGTTCCGTTGTGTGTTAAGCGTACCACTAATATGTCTGATTTTTGTACATGAAACAACCCCAAGCTGATGGTAATTCCTCGATGTAATGAAGAAATTAATCTAGCTCCCTTTGATTAATTTGAACTTTACCCCAAGATCAACAGTCTCTCGGTTATCTGATGGTACAACAACCCTTTTACAAATCAACATGCAGAAGACCACAAAGCTTCTTCAACTCAATTCATCCCTAAAGACACATTTGGACTGATCTACATACATGTAAGTCCTTGATTTACAGAAGAGTTCATTGTTTTTCAGGGGTTAATGAGGCATTTAAAAAAAACAAAAAAACTTTTTACTACTTTAATAAGATTGATGTACAATAACAGATAAGAGATATACACAGGCATAAAAATTCTTGTATTCTGATATATTTTGTGAAAAATAGGTCCGGTCCAATACCATATGCATATACATTACTGTACAAACAGTAAGCTTGAAATTATCATTTGCAAACAAATGATTTCAAAATTAGGTTTTTTCTATCAATTTTCACAAAATATGAAGGAATTTAAGAATTTAAATGTCTGTATATCTATAACCTCATTTCAACCTAAGTAGTGAAAAAAGAAACTTTTTGCACAGCTAGTTCAACTTTAATGTAGAGGCCATTTTACTCCAGAAGAAATTATTTTAAATATATCGTACATCGTAGATGTAACATAATTGGTGAAATTTCCACTGTCCCATAAAAAGAAATAATGGAGGAATTGAGCAGAGTGTACAATAAATTAGAAAACTTTTTGACGATGATGAAAAAGATTAAAATGACAAAATCGATTTCATACCGTGAGGTCATTTCTGCCTCGGTTAACAATGTGACAGCTTGATCACAGGGACAATTAACGCCCAAAAAATTTGACAAGAAAATGATCGTGGTGGGAGGTCATCAGATAAACTAAAGATAAGTCATACGTCTCCTTTGAGAGTCTCAAATGACTTTCAAGAGATCAGAATATATCACATTTTTTGCCTTCTTTTGTCATATTTGATAGTTATAAGTAAGTAACATGGAATATCTGAATTGATATCATTTGTTCAAAGGGATATAGCAGTTTTATGTTCACTACAGTCAAACCCACTTACACTGAACCCTGTTACATCCAAAATCAGGTACAGTAGATTACACAAATGTGTAAATGGTCCCCTACAGAATTTTTCTAAAAAAATTAAAAAGCTGCAATCTTTGAGGTTTTTTTTCTCCAAATAAACATCAGACTCAACAATTTTTCAGTTAGATAGTAGAAGCCAGCTTTTAATGGCGGAAGAGAGAATCCAGTTATAATGTTCACTGGCCTTCTGCAAGAAAACAGGCAAACATTCTCACAAAAAAAAAGAAAAAAACAGTTTAGGTCCCAGTGGGGCTTGAACATGTGCTGACCAGAAGTGAGAGACTCCATGTTCAAAACACTATGCTCTAACCACTCTACCATTACATGGAGGAACTCTGTGTAAAACTGTAATAATCTACAGAAGAAGACTCTGGTCTCGAGATCCTTGAAAAGAACCTGCTGCTACCAAAAGCTAGAGAGATGGAAAATACTTTTCAACTGTGCATGTAGTGGTTCAACTTTAACAGTTACATAACCAAGGAGAATTCAAATTTCAGCATTTTCTTGAATTCCTCCAATTACGAGAAAAAAAAAAATGGCACCTGAGGATCCCCAGACAGATAAAGAGTCAGAATGAGGTTGATTACAGAAATTATCTTGATTGACTTAAAGGAATGTTCCTTTGGCAAATATATATCCCAGAATGCATTTGCTAACTTCCAACACAGAACACCTGAGTATTACATAATATCACATGATCAAGATGATAAGCTACATAGTGCCCTTTTTACATCAAAAAACAAACCACAGCTGGATTTTTGGAAAAGCTTACGTGTAGAGAAGATATTCTCGTGCAATAATTTGTGAGACTAAACACAACATAAACAACAGTAACTTTAGACAGGTGGTCAGTAAATAATGGTAAAAATGAAAGGTTGCAGAGGGCAGAAAAATAGACACTCCCATCAGGGAAGAAGACAGAAAATATAGTCACTCCCATTAAGGATGAAAGGCAGAAACTAAGGTCACTTATACATTTTGTACTAACTGTACCAGAGCTCATGCTAACCATGTCAGTGCAGAAGGCAGAAAGTATGAAGTCACTCATTCTAACTGTGTCAGTGCAGAAGGCAGAATATATACCTTAGTCACTCATACGGTTAAGGTATCATACAGGGATCCCACATACTTTATTACTTATTTGGTTTATTGCTGTTTCACCTCTTACTACAGATTTCACTTAGACATCACTAACTTCAGGTACAGAGGTACTACAAGTTTTGACCTGCGCAAGGGCTTGATACCAACTCAGTGAGAGTTCTTTTACGTGTCACACCTACTGTAACACAGTTGTCCTGTGCTGTATCACACATACTGTGATACAGTTGACCTGTGCTGTGTCACACATACTGTGATACAGTTGACCTGTGCTGTATCACACATACTGTGATACAGTTGACCTATGCTGTATCACACATACTGTGATACAGTTGACCTATGCTGTATCACACATACTGTGATACAGTTGACCTATGCTGTATCACACATACTGTGATACAGTTGACCTGTGCTGTGTCACACCTACTGTAACACAGTTGACCTGTGCTGTATCACTCATACTGTGATACAGTTGACCTGTGCTGTGTCACACATACTCTGATACAGTTGACCTGTGCTGTATTACACATACTGTGACAGTTGACCTGTGCTGTGTCACACATACTGTGATACAGTTGACCTGTGCTGTGTTACACATACTGTGACAGTTGACCTGTGCTGTATCACACATACTGTGATACAGTTGACCTGTGCTGTATCACACATACTGTGATACAGTTGACCTGTGCTGTGTCACACATACTCTGATACAGTTGACCTGTGCTGTGTCACACATACTTTGATACAGTTGACCTATGCTGTGTCACAGTTGACCTGTGCTGTGTCACACATACTTTGATACAGTTGACCTATGCTGTGTCACAGTTGACCTGTGCTGTGTCACACATACTGTGACACAGTTGACCTTCAGGGTTCTTTTATGTGTCACATATATGTACTTTGACCCAAGATATTGGTTTTACATCTTATCTGAAAGACAACTTCACCAAGTAAAGGTACACCATAGATCTTCAGGAATTAGTTGATCTCATTATTGACCTTAATTAGATACCACAAATAGACATGTATCATGGCACGAGTCCTACCCATCTGTTGAGGACAAATGTATCTTACAATTCACCAGATACTGTATAACCTCTGAGGTCTGTTTTGTTTCTACATCAACATTAGACATCACAAAGTTTGACCTGAATCAACTTTGACATTTTTGTGGCAGATGTATTCTGTAGAGAATGGCACACTTAATTCATTGCCAGTAAACAACTACAAACACATACAGACAATTAATAGATTAACATAGTCCGTTAGATGTAAAAAACGCTCACTTGACTCTGATTTCCTACGTCATAAATTAGAGTGTTCTTGTTTTACGACCAACTAACAACGACCAACTAACAATGATTTAGACACAGATGCTGCTGTAAATTCTGTATTGGATAATATAATGAGCAAAAAGACCTAAAAAATATATACGTGTGTGAGTAAGATGAAAAAAAAAACTGCCAGTATTTTGTTAACAATCTAATATTTACCACCATGACCCCGACTAACACCCATAAAACGCTGTTTACACATGTTGTACATTACATATTACCTAAATATGATATAACGTGCCAATTCTTCTGGCTATAGAAGAATGATATCTTGTCTTCATACACGTACATCTCACGTTCATCTCACAATGTTTACAGTAAATGTACATAAAACTCATTACTGTATTGTGTATAACTGTACAGAGATCCCCAAGATGAAAATTGCTCTGAAGTCAGCTGGCCAACAAGTTTTATTGTCAGGCTTTTACTTTGTTACTTATGAAGAGAAAGCAAAAGAGAAACGGAAAATATATACAGTTAATGGTACTTATAATAAACATACTCATAAAACGTAATAATCGTCAAAAATTGTATGTATAATGTGCCATGTCTAGACTTTGGACTTTCAACCTCATTTGAAAATGTTTCAGAGTCACCTATGTTATAACACAATAACACTAGTATAGATGTAGATAATAGTTTTAAAACACTAAATATATGTTTTCCACCTTATTGTATGGGGTCATGTTTCTATTGTAGTTCATCACAGTAATTTTAGTCTCTAGTCTCTATTGCAAGTCACCACAGTGTGGTTATAGCATGTCCAATTTCAACTGTAATTCATCACAGTATAGTTCTAGTTTATCTAGTTTCTACTGAAGTTTACCACAGTATAGTTGTAGCATATGCAGTTTCTACCGTAATTCATCAGTATAGCTCTAGTCTAGATCTCCAGTTTCTACTGTAGTTCATCAGTATAGTTCTAGTCTAGATCTCCAGTTTCTGCTGTAGTTCATCAGTATACTTCTAGTCTAGATCTACAGTTTCTGCTGTAGTTCACCAGTATAGTTCTAGTCTAGATCTCCAGTTTCTACTGTCGTAGTTTCTACTGTAGTTCATCAGTATAGTTCTAGTCTAGATCTCCAGTTTCTACTGTAGTTCATCAGTATAGTTCTAGTCTAGATCTCCAGTTTCTACTGTAGTTCATCAGTATAGTTCTAGTCTAGATCTCCAGTTTCTACTGTAGTTCATCAGTATAGTTCTAGTCTAGATCTCCAGTTTCTGCTGTAGTTCATCAGTATAGTTCTAGTCTAGATCTCCAGTTTCTGCTGTAGTTCATCAGTATAGTTCTAGTATAGATCTCCAGTTTCTGCTGTAGTTTATCAGCATAGTTCTAGTCTAGATCTCCAGTTTCTGCTGTAGTTCATCAGTATAGTTCTAGTATAGATCTCCAGTTTCTGCTGTAGTTTATCAGCATAGTTCTAGTCTAGATCTCCAGTTTCTACTGTAGATCACCAGTATAGTTCTAGTCTAGATCTCCTGTTTCTACAGTAGATCACCAGTATAGTTCTAGTCTAGGTCTCCAGTTTCTGCTGTAGTTTATCAAAGTATACTTAGTAGTTCTATTTAATCCAGTTTCTGCTGTAGTTCACCAGTATAGTTCTAATCTAGATCTCCAGTTTCTGCTTTAGTTTATCAAAGTATACTTAGTAGTTCTATTTTATCCAGTTTCTACTGTAGTTCACCAGTATAGTTCTAGTCTAGATCTCCAGTTTCTACTGTAGTTCATCAGTATAGTTCTAGTCTAGATCTCCAGTTTCTGATGTAGTTCATCAGTATAGTTCTAGCCTAGATCTCCAGTTTCTACTGTCGTAGTTTCTACTGTAGTTTATCCCACACCAATAAACTACACAGGTGGTCTTCATATATACTTCTTTATTATTTTTTGGAGGTAAGAAACACATTCACACAATTCTTGTTATGCATGCACTTCCTTTTGGTCTTACAGAAAATGGTCACTCTTCATAGCATCAGATTATGTTTGGCCACCTACAGACCAGAGATGTACCATCTGCTGAAAATATCATCTAAAGCGAGAAAACTAATGGAGACAAAGAAATTAAATTTATTTTGAAAATGAGAATGATGAAGCGATAAGGATCCGTTATCAGTGACAACACTTCAAAACCAGAAACCATAATATAAAATGCTATTGATACATGTATGTGGTTAAAGTCTGACAAATCCAATTACTGGAGGTCCCAAATAAACGCAGCTGGCACTTAAGTAAAATGAATATCTTAAGTGAAACCACAGGAGGGAGGTATTGTCAAAACTGAGAGAATGAATTGTATAGAAGGATAAACCATAATAGAGCTGCAGAATCATTTAATACAGACTTCTCAGTAGGAATACTCACTTTACTTCTAGGTCAATATATCGTATATCTGACTTTCTGATATCTACCTTATCTTGTTTATTGATAGGCTACAAATTTTAAGATTTGATAAGTTGATTATTAAGTAAATTGTGTGTTAATTACTGAAACATGATCTTTTACACAAACAAGACTGCAAATATGGCAACTGCTTCATAATCAAATGTATTTATTTTGTTCCAAGTGTTTACTTTTAGTACAATAGGAATGATCTTTGGTAGCTGTATAAACTTACATCAACACAGATTTTGTACAATTATTTTGTGGTGTAAGACCACAATGGAAAATATGTAAACCACAAAAGACTAGGAGACGTCATCAGGTGACTGTCTACACATTACGTAAAACATAAATCAAGACATCAGGAAAGCTCAGATGTTACGATAGGAAAGAGACATTAGTGCAGTATTTCCAAACCACAATGATTTATCCACCAAGACCCCTTTACTTACATTTCCATCAATGTGAATTAAAAAGGAATTCCTTCTTATTATGGGGCTCCAAGGTCAAGATTGGAAAAGTGGACTTTCACAAATAGTGGCGTTAACTGAGGTAGCAAATGAAATGGCGGGCATTATGAAGAAGCTGGACTGTAGTTAATACATGTATATGTATTATGACAATATTCATCAGTGATAAATCTATGAACATGAATATTCCAGATACATTTGTAATTTTTTTCCATGATAATAATATGTTATGAAGACATTCCAAGAAACAAGCATTTTGTGTAGTCATTTGTAATGTTGGAAAAAAGAATTCAATGAGAACCGAAAACCAAATGTCAGTTAGTTTTCATGAGAAACATACATGTGACATAAAATCTTATATCGATATCACCGATCCTTGATATTAGTGCTGACAGCCTGAGAAACTGATAAAAAAAGAAAATGATATACATGTACTAAGAAAAAGATATGCTTTCAAAAAGAAAAGAAGAAAAGTAGTACATTTTTTTCATATTTTCTGTCATTTTCTTATTATAGAACAATAATATACTAAGCAGTGATGATTTATATTTAATCTGATAATTATTTCCTACATGGTACACCAGTGCCGATGTTTCGGAGTAAAAGTTTACCTAGCATGTGGAAGGTCTGATATCTGGGACTAGCTCATACCTACATGTATGACTTTAAAAAGGTACCTGTTCCTTCACAAAGTGTTTAGCATCAGAAGTGAGAGTCAGAAGTCATTTGGATGTGGCATAAAATTGAGCTCCTATTACAGATGTGGCATAAAAATTTAGTCCCATGTCACAGATGTGGCATAAAACTTTGGTCCTGTGTCTCAGATGTGACATAATGCTGTGGACCCATGACAGATGTGACATAATTCTGTGGACCTGTGTCACAGATGTGGCATAAACCTTTGGTTGGTCCCATGTCACAGATGTGGCAAATTACTGTGGTCTCATGTCACAGATGTGGCTTAGAACTGTGGACTCATGTCACAGATGTGAAATAAAACTGTGGTCCCTTGTCACAAAACTGAAGTCCCATGTCATAGATGTGGCACATTCAAGAAATCTCACTACACTGACACCAGTCCATAGTAAAAGGGCAAAATTTGTGGCACTTAATTTCAACCTTGTAACATCTCCAAAACATTAACTATCCTGGTCTCTGAACAGATTTTATTTCCAAGAAATACTATGCCCCTAAGTGCTAAGCCTTCGATAAATGACTCAGCAAATATTGCCAAATGTTGGCTATTATCAAGCCCATCCCACACAACACTGATAATTGAAACATCATACCCAATCTGGTGAAACATTACACAATCATTGCAAGATGTTTGGTTTGATATGAGAATTTATGGAGTACAAAAATAATATCCACCAAGCCAAAAGGTCGAGGTTGATATTTTTTTTTGTACTCCATAAATTCTCATATCGAACAAAAAGTAGTGTAATTATCATTTTATTACATTTTAGTTTAACAAACCATCAACGACTGAAAGAGATATGGCAAAATCTATCAATCCCTTTGGTTTGTTTCACTTTTCCATGCAGTCAGAGAAGTTGGCGCTAAAGGAAATTTAGCTATAACAGTTCTGTGATGTCATAACAGTGCAATATGATAAATTATCGTACAGTGCAATTTCATTTAAACAGTAGAACATGTGTCTGTCTCTGGACAAATGAAAATGCAGAGCAAAAACAAAAATGTAATAAGTAGGAAATAAACTCATATAATTTGATGGCATATTTGAAACAAACAAACTACAAATATGCTTCCCAACAACTCTTGATTTTTTTAGCATAAAAATACAAATTCACGGAACCGCCCCTATTACTTCAAGATATCCGGAATTCAAGATAACTAAAGTTTTAATTGATATATTATTATATCTATAAAAATCGGAACTGGACTTTCAACTTTGACATATCCAGAATTTCGACACAACCAATTTTGAAATAACAAGATTCCACTGTACTATACTTACTTGTATTCCACTATTATCACTCGTTGTTGACCTTGAACATTCCTAAAAAGATTTTCTAAAGCAACCGTAATTTGACTTGTTAAATCGCTATAAGATTTACTATTTTGGTCCCGTAATTCCTGTGTGAACTGTAAATCCGTAAAGTTGATTGTTACACGGAAAAATTCTGAAAAAGAAGAAAAACGGTCATTGAATAACAAAAATATGTCAACAAATTAGATACCGAAGTGTTAAACGACAGGAAGTCAACAACAGAAAATATGAAGATAGTGAATCAACACCCACATAGATAGAAGGTTCAGAGGTAAATAGACCCCTTATGTTCAGGGTCCTGTGCCCTATCAGTTTGCAAAATTAGAGAAAAGTAACTATGGTTATTTTACTCATAACAATAAAGGCACTCAAACATTTATTTATTCAGCTTCTATTATTTTACTGAAAATGTGGTTTTCATTTGAAGACACTGAAGTTTTGTTTGAATGTATATTTTGTACATGTACTTAAAGCTGGGAATTTTACTTCACTGGCCATGGCATACCGAATGTTAGCTGTACAGTGTCAGGGTGAAAGAATTTTTGCTAAAAATTAGGGGTGGGGGGAGAATAGTACAGTAAAACCAACAGTAAAAATATAGGGATAACAAACCTACAGTAGAGATACAGGGGTTACAAACCTAATGTAAAGGTACAGGGATGAAAAATCTGCTGAAACGATATAGGGTTTACAAACCTATGTACTATAAAGATACAGGGTTTACAAACCTACTGTAAAGGTACAGGATTTACAAACCTACTGTAAAGATACAGGGTTTACAAACCTACTGTAAAGATACAGGGGATTTACAAACCTACTGTAAAGGTACAGGGTTTACAAACCTACTGTAAAGGTACAGGGTTTACAAACATACTGTAAAGGTACAGGACTTATAAACATACTGTAAAGGTACAGGGTTTACAAACCTACTGTAAAGGTACAGGGTTTACAAACCTACTGTAAAGGTACAGGGTTTACAAACCTAGGGTAAACCTACTGGTACAGGACTTATAAACATACTGTAAAGATAATGGGTTTATAAACCTACTATAAAGGTACAGGGTTTACAAACCTACTGTAAAGGTACAGGGTTTACAAACCTACTGTAAAGGTACAGGGTTTACAAACCTACTGTAAAGGTACAGGATTCACAAACCTACTATAAAGGTACTTACAAACCTACTGTAAAGATACAGGGGTTAAAACCTACTGTAAAGATACAGGGGACTAAGAAGTAGGTCAAATTGTATTACATGTATCTAGGTCATGAGGTCAAAAGCTATGGCATCATCTGAAAAGGATGATCATATGAATTGCATATGGGGAAAATCAAATCTCTTCTACTTATATTTCAAACGACATAGCCCAGAATAAGATTTCTGTCAAAGAATGCCTCTAACACCAGGGATATGGCATTATGTCTAGGACATTTTGCCATGGCAAGCTGAAAAGGTCATATGAAGAGAACAAGTTCGTATATCATACATCTATAAAAACAAGTTACAGATACAATTACATGTAATTGAAATACTTCAAACATAAAACATATACTACTTCTAAGGAGAGATATATAATTCTCTGTACTTCCAATTTAATGATGATCATTTAAGACAAACATTTACAACTGTACATCCATGTTCTGTTTTGTATATGCATCCTGGAATGTAAAGTAATGTGTTTTCAATTAAAATGGTTTGAGGTAATTAATGTAAGATTTTGCTGTAGATTGGACAACACCTAACAAACTTCAAAATTATCAAACCTGGCATCATTGGCTTAAGTATATCAGGTGGGAAAATCTATGACAGATAATGTCAGGATTCTTACGAGGCATTTCCCTGTCATCATGGAAGCAGTTTCGATGTCTAAACTTCACAGAAAGTGTCTCGAATAGGAATACTTAAGATAAGTGTTGATGTTTGAATTTTTCGTAAACAGTCTTAATTGGTTCCAGAAAAAAATAAATGAGTCACAGTTGAGTACTTCAATCAAATGCCAGCGTGCATGTAATGAAATACACACGTCACAAGTTTGTGTAATATCATTAATGACGGCTTTCTCCGATTATATTACATGTAGTAACATATCAAACGGTTTTCTTTTGAAGATTCAAACAAGAAATATTCAAAATTAAATACTTCTTGAGATTTTTGATATCTTTTTAAGTGGAGTTTATTTAGTTTTGTGGAACATTTGATATCTAAAACAGCTACAGAAAGGCATTTCACCTTCTAAAATGCTGTGGTCATAGAATTGAATGTCTTAAACATACATGTAAATAACCAAACACAAAAATGTTATGACAGAGAGAGACTCTGAGCAGTTGTAAATGATATAATGATAAAATGATGGAATATAAAGCAATACAGTCAAATCTGAAATAATCAAAACCTTGAAATAATTATAACCTTTAAAAGAAATACGACACATCTAAACCTTGAGTTTACAGAATTCTGGCATAATTCAAACCATGATAGAACCAGCAACTCTAAACCATGATAGAACCAGCAAATCTATAGAACAAGCAACTGATCTAAACCTACAAAGAACCAGCAACTCTAAACCTTGACAGAACAAGCAATTCTAAACCTTAACGGAACCCGCAATTCTAAACTTTGACAGAACCAGCAATTTAATAGATCCAGTAATTCTAAACCTTGATGGATCCAGCAATTTTAAAGAACCAGTAATTCTAAACCTTGATGAAACCAGCAATTTTAAACCTTCAGAACCAGTAATTCTAAAGCTAGATAGAACCAGCAATTCTAAACCTGATAAAATCAGCAATTCTAAACCTTCAGAGCCAGCCATTCTAAACCTTGATGGAACCAGCCATTCTAAATCTTGATAGAACCAGCAATTCTAAACCTTCTGAACCAGACATTCTAAATCATGTGAGAATTAGCACTTCTAAAACTTGAAAGGACTCTGGAAAAGATAAAAAAAAAATTGTTAGATTTCTCACAAACAACCACCTTTATTCAAGGACTGAAAGAATTAGAAAAGTCTGATAACAGAGAGGAGAATATCTGTAATTAGTTCATCTAATACCTAAGAGATATACATGACAGAAAAGTGAAAACTAATAGTTAGGACTATATAAGTCTCTACATATGATGTACCTAGCCATAACAGATATACATTGTAGGGCCTAAACTCAAAATACTCTTCAAACCACAGACAGGATAGGGAAATAGTTTATGGCTAACCTAACACCAACAGGATACAGGATACTATGTCAATTCATAGTTCTCACTGTTCCTTAGGAATGATATGATACAGATAAGAGCAACTGGTGAGCTTGACTGATATAATGGCGACAGAGAGGGTGAACAAGTACTGAACCTTTCTCCAGTATTCTACGTAACATAAATTTTAATCTGTTTTTCTAGCGAAGTTGCCAAATTGCCAAGTTCATATGATTATAAAGTTTTAAGACACATCATAATATCATCTGTAACTGTAGACAGCTAGGGATTTTGGTGCTTTCCTTATCAATCATAACTTTGTCGCACAGTGTGTTCCTGATTGATATTGATCTCAAACGTACATACTTGTGTCAACATCTCATAAAGTTACATACTACATCAGTGTCAACATCTCACACACAAACACACTACATAAATGTCAACATCTCATACACATACACACTATATAAATGTTAAAATCTCACAAATATACACTTTATATTAATGTCAACATCTAACAAACATACACACCATATCAGTGTCAACATCTCACAAACATACACACCATATCAGTTTCAACATCTCACAAACATACAAACTTATATCAGTGTCAACATCTCACAAACATACACACTATATAAAGTTTAAAATCTCACAAACATACACACTATATGAATGTTAAAATCTCACACACATACACACTATATTAATGTCAACATCTCACAAACATACACCATATCAGTTTCAACATCTCACAAACATACAAACCATATCAGTGTCAACATCTCACAAACATACACACCATATCAGTGTCAACATCCCACAAACATACACACCATAATAGTGTCAACATCTCACAAACATACACACCATATCAGTGTCAACATCTCACAAACATACACACCATATCAGTGTCAACATCTCACAAACATACACACTATATCAGTGTCAACATCTCACAAACATACACACTATATAAAGTTTAATATCTCACAGACATACACTATATATTAATGTCAACATCACACAAACATACACACTATATTAGCATCAACATCCCACAAACATACACACCATATCAGTGTCAACATCTCACAAACATACACACTATATTAATGTGAACATCTCACAAACATACACACTATATTAATGTGAACATCTCACAAACATACACACTATAAATGTGAACATCTAACAAATATAGGTACACTGCTTATCTTAAATAAATTTGAGATCTTATTATCTGAAATACCTCAAGTAAATTAAAATTAAGGGCCAAAAAGTGCATTATCAGTTATCCAGTGCACCTGTCTATTAAAATGTCCCTAATACAGTTAGTGCCTTAAACATTTTTGAATAGCTTTTTTGCTGAACATAACTGTGTATTCAGAGGGTTTTTAGCATGCCTCATATACATGTAGACTAGATACACAGTTGTGCCAATCTTGGGAGACCACTGTATAAAATATCACCTGTCTTGAGAGACCAATGTCATAAAAGATCACCAGTCTTGAAAGACAACTGTCTTAAAAGATCACCTGTATTGTGAGACCAATGTTATGAAAGATCACCTGTATTGGGAGACCAATGTTATAAAAGATCACCTGTATTGTGAGACCAATTTCATAAAAGATCACCTGTATTGTGAGACCAATTTCATAAAAGATCACCTGTATTGTGAGACCAATGTCATAAAAGATCACCTGTATTGGGAGACCAATGTCATAAAAGATCACCTGTATTGGGAGACCAATGTCATAAAAGATCACCTGTATTGGGAGACCAATGTCATAAAAGATCACCTGTATTGGGAGACCAATGTCATAAAAGATCACCTGTATTGGGAGACCAATGTTATAAAAGATCACCTGTGTTGGGAGACCAATGTTATAAAAGATCACCTGTATTGTGAGACCAATGTCATAAAAGATCACCTGTATTGGGAGACCCAATGTCATAAAAGATCACCTGTATTGTGAGACCAATGTCATAAAAGATCACCTGTATTGTGAGACCAATGTCATAAAAGATCACCTGTATTGGAGACCAATGTCATAAAAAGATCACCTGTATTGTGAGACCAATGTCATAAAAGATCACCTGTATTGTGAGACCAATGTTATAAAAGATCACCTGTATTGTGAGACCAATGTCATAAAAGATCACCTGTATTGTGAGACCAATGTCATAAAAGATCACCTGTATTGTGAGACCAATGTCATAAAAGATCACCTGTATTGTGAGACCAATGTCATAAAAGATCACCTGTATTGTGAGACCAATGTTATAAAAGATCACCTGTATTGTGAGACCAATTTCATAAAAGATCACCTGTATTGTGAGACCAATGTCATAAAAGATCACCTGTATTGTGAGACCAATTTCATAAAAGATCACCTGTCATGAGAGACCACTGTCATAAAAGATCACCTGTATTGTGAGACCAGTTTCTCAAAACCATCTGGATGTGCTCTTTAGGCTGCAGGGGAGAAAGCAGGGAATTGATAACAAAGAGGACACTGAAAAAGGATCAATTGTTTACACATGACCTTTCTCCAGGGCAATTGATTGCAAATGACCAGAAAAGGGCACCTGGGTGTCTCTAATGACCTAAAAATACCAAGAAACAATGGTAATGTGTGTACAGACAAAAATATGCAGACAGATTAACAAACTGGCATCAAGAGATATGAAATTCTTCATCAATCTTAATCAATAAATAATTCTGTGCCAATCATGTAGGATATAATGTACATGCCATGGATAAATGACATCACTCTTCACGCCATGGATAAATAACATCCTTCTATACCAAGTTTTATCTAATTCTGTGTTTAACATATAAATGTACTAGGCTTTCCCTGTAAAGAAAAATCTATTACACAGATCGGATACAAATCATAAGTAAACATCTAACCCAACACTTTCCCATGTTTTATCTAATTGAGTGTAAAAACTATCACAAAACAGAGGATATACATTGTGGATAAATAGCTAAACCTGTTACCTGTAAAACATTTCAAGATTAAAAGTAGTTCTCTGTGAACACCAGGGCCCACTTGTATACTGTAAAACATTTCAAGATTTAAAGTGCTACTCTGTGAACATCAGGGCCCACTTGTAGAAAACTTCCTAATACATTTAACTTGGCCTAGAACATTTCTCAGACTACAGTAAAAATATCATGCAAGTGCATGAGCTCAGATTCTAAACTCACCAAATATGCACCATTGTGTGTGTGAATAATGGCTGATTTCATCACCAAGACCTCCCTAATTTTGTATTCCCCCATCACAATGCATGAAATGGAAATATCTAATAGCATATGTCTTAACATGGTAGACATTTTTTGAACACCCCCCCCCCCCCCCATTAAAAGTCAATAGCTACAAAAATAAGTTAATCTAAAATTAAATCCAATTAAAAATCAGTTTTAAAAATCTAGTAAAATTTAAAAATCAATAACTACAATCTAGTACTAAAAAGTAGTCCTGTAAAAATAAGTCCTGTCTAAAAATCTAGTCCTGTCTAAAAATCTAGTCCTGTCTAAAAATCTAGTCCCAAAAATTACTGTATAGTTGTTTAATTTCACAGGGAACAATTTTCATGTTTTTATGAGAGGAACTTAATATTCACGGGTATTAAATTTTGCGCAAGATAGGTTTTGGAAGTGTCTTTCTGATACTTCATAAATGTAATGTATTATATTCACGGGTATTTAATTTCGTGGCATTTTCTATAATCGCGAATAAAGGGAAAATAAATACCCCGCGAATAAAAGCAACTATACAGTAAAATCACAAGAGGATTAATGTACACAGTCAAACACATGCTGAACAAATAAAAACCAGAAAAGAAAATACAAGACAGGAAAAGATCAGATGACATTATGAGCTATGTAAGCCTGCATGTGTAAGTGTGGATACAATCATATGTCTATAATATTAATGGTCACACTAAAACACCTCCCTTCTAGTAGCTATTGTATATATCTCCAGGGCTCAACATCACTTAACTGTAAAAACAAACAGATATCGTACTCTAGTGGTATATTACAAATGAACAACACCATAGTAATCCAGATATACCACCTACGTACATGTACATGTACTTAGTTTGATCTTTATCCGGGAGATCATAGCAAAAATCAAGTGTTGTATGACCTCTGAGAATTAAGATTTTATACATGTATGCTAATTCAGACAGTGTGCCTTGAAGAAAACAGGAGGCTATGGGATCTTTAGGTGCTCACCTGGCAAATTTGGTCAAATATACAACCCATATTTTTGTTTATTTACATGTACACATGACAATGTATATGTAGGTGCCTGGGACCTTGACCTTTGACCCCATGACCTTGAAACTTTGTCACATGGCTCTTAGATACATATAATTCTTTATGACTCTCTACATATTTTTGTACATGTAAATACATAAAGACAATTAGTTTTGAGATAATAAGCCATTTGTATAAAACCATACCCTATGTCATTTGAAGTGCCCACTAAAGGCTCGTTTGTAAACAGAGTTCAATTTCATTTGTACCGGTAAGCTTTGCAGATACTAACTTAAAAATAATGTAGAAAGAAGTCTGATCAATGGTTCATGAAAAGCAGATTTATATAATTTTAATGATATACCATGTTTAATCCTCTTTGTCCCCTTTTGGAATCCCCTTTTTGTTTGCAAACTTGAAACCCCTTTTAAAATGTTTTTTTTTTTGAGGTCCAAAGTGTTTTTTAAGACAATTGACAAATTTAAGAGTTTTTAAAGATTGTACACCACCTAAAACATATGCAACACCAAGCAAGCGGCAACCCGGGGTCATGGTTCTAGATCTCATTCAAGAAACTCATGACTCATACTTTTAATGATAACACATGAAAACATAACGAAACTGACAACTCTATTTACAGCTAAAAAACAAAATGACAAAATTATCCTTCCTTTATTCCAGTAGAAAATATATCCAGTACCACCATTCTGATTCAGAACAGATGCAATGGAACAGGTTTTTTGTGTACAATATCTTACGATGAAATGTTTTGATATCACGACTTCTGACACAGTTTTGAAATCCTCTCAAAAAATGCTTTTAATCTTAAGTATTACAAAATAACCTTGTTTTAAACTTAAAAGAGTTTAATAGTAAGTTTCTCGAACCCGATGACCTTTAAGATAAGTTACTGAATATTATGATAACAGACGACAGACATGTATCCTTTGTTGTAAGGAAATAGATTTCAGATTTGTACATTGAAATTTTTGCATATTGTTTCTAGGTTACTACTCTAAATATTTACATAATACCAATAATTTGGGATTCAAAAAACAATCACAATGAAAGTTTTTTTTAAGATAATACAATTGTTATGTAATGTCTGAGCATTTTCAGTAACCTAAAATTATTTGAGAAAAATTTCCTCTGTATATGAGGTGTCAGTGTGTACAATAGAAAACTGCATCTACAAACCTCACTAATTAACTAATACACATGGTAATCTCGGATGTTTTAAGTATACAAGTACATCTAGGTCATAGTTTTGTATATTCCTTGCTAACTTATTGTCTAATTTTGATGCCATTTTGACTTTCCCCTATGCTACACCCTGCATGTTGTCTGCCAAAACATTCCCAACAGATTAATGAAAACACATGCCAAAAAACCATACAACTAGAATCCCCCAGGGAACTCTTGACTATGTGACGTATTCCACAAGGGCAGAAATGTCTGTTATACCATACAGCTAGAATCCCCCATGGAACTCTTGACTATGTGACTTATTCCACAAGGGCAGAAATGTCTGTTAAATATGTATCATATGTAAAAAAAAAAAAAAAAAAGGATAAAAATGATATTCCACTGTCATAGAGATGCTAGAATACAAAACTTTATAGAACTCGAGACAGACAATCTAGATCTCCTAACTTTATTGTTGTAAAAATTTTAGAATACATAATATAGAGACAGACAATCTAGATCTAACTTTACTGTTGTAAAAATTTTAGAATACATAACAACTTTATAGAGGTAGACAATCTAGATCTCCTAACTTTACTGTTGTAGAGATTCTAGAATACCAAACTTTATAGAGGTAAAGAAACTAGATCTATCTTTACTGTTGTAGAGATGCTAGAATACATAACTTTACAGAGGTAAAGAAACTAGATCCATCTTTACTGTTGTAGAGATGCTAGAATACATAACTTTATAGAGGTAGATAATGACGGTATATGTAGATCTTCTATAACTTACACTCAGGTACATGTAGATTCATACACACTGCATTTATACCAGAGCAGTTCTAGTATGTTTTACTGACAAAATAATAAAGAGAGGTCTAGAGCCCAAATTTTATGTACTTTGAGAAGTTCTGCCAGATATCATTTTAGCAATTGGAGATCTTGAGTCCCTAAATTTGCTTTAATATTTACTGTCAAAGAAAGAGGCTCTAGATCACATAATTCTAATGTAAAAAACTAACTTAACTGCTGGGAGAAAAGTTCTGATGAAGCCACTTCACCATAAACCAAAGAAGTTCTGAAGCACCTAACTGCAGAAGGAAAGAGGGCTCTCAACTTGATATTACCGGTACTCTAGAGAGATCTAGATGGCCTTGGACAATGTGACTTTACTGTTGAAGAAGGAAATTCCAGAACTCGTAACTTAACTGCATAAAAGGGAAAATTCCAAATTTAATTGCAGAATTTTCTAGAGCAACTCAGTATACTTTTGTAATTGACAAGATAAAAAATTCTTAAACACAAACCAGAAGAAGTTCTTGAGCACCATTTCATATTTTGCATATCATTTACAATGTCAGACGCTGAAATCAGGGGAATGCAAAACCACCAAACATAGCAGAGAGAGAGGTACACAAAATGGAAAGGATTCTTGTACAACACATTTGTAACACGTACATTATACAAATAATTGGCAGTAAAACTCTTCCACTCTTAAATTTTGCGCAATCCACTTAGCAACATGCAATCTGTCTGCCATCGCAATTGAGATTTCTTTCTCTTCCACTGAAATTGCAGGTGCAGGTCAGCGAGTTATTTACGAAAGTTAATATCATCGAGGTGCAGACTTCGTCATCTCATCATTTTACAGGTTTTTGTTTTCATACTTGGAGTACATATCAATTAGTGAAAAGATAAAAAAACAAGTTAATGTGTTTACCAGTAAACACAATAGGTGTGTGCAGAAGATACATACTGGGTTTGTCAGCCATAGTGAGTCACTCGCATTGAGTTTATGCACTGATGAAAGTAAATATATATCTTGGCTTCCTTTGTTGTCATTCCCGTAAAATAACAACAGTAGCCATGACTTTTATAATTGCTGCAGACTGGATTTTATGATTCGGGTAAAAAGAAACGAACAACAAGTAGGAAATATACAATCAAATTAATGTGCTCTGAATGCAAAGTATAAATGTTGTTAAAGATATCTTTATAAATATTTTTATTTTGACAATGTAATCTGCGGTTTAACACATTTACCCTTAAAGACACATTTGGACTGGTCCACATCATTGATTAACAGAAGAGTCTATTGTTTTTTGGGGGCTGATGAGTTAAACTTTAAATTAGAAAAGAGTACCTCAAGACTCAAAAGAAAGCAAAAAGACAAAGAAAAAAATCATAAAGAAATGAAAACTCTGATTACATTCTTATCTTAGAAAAATATTAGATACGGTAAGTAATTTTGCATATATCTTGAAAAATAAAAAATGTCCATATTTTTAACATTTTAATAACTATAATAAAATATGAAAATAGAAAAAGAACTTATTTTATTTGTGCATTTATCAGCTGTTAAAAAAACAAATGAGAAATTCAACTTTATCTACAAACATCTCCAGTAATCAGTATCACGTTAGTTGCGTTATCTATGTTACATCAACATGGCATCATCAGCAGGCTTTATCTCCCTAAAATGTGGTCTACTTACTTTTATTTTTATTTTTTATCTTAATTGTTATACTCTGAACCCTATTTACCAAATGTCATCAGATGACTGCAAGTGAAATTAACATTCTAGAGGCATGTGTGGGCCTGGACATTATCAAGACTCGCATACAGAACTAGCTACAGGCAGATTTTGATTAAGCTGTTAAAATTCCCACTAAGAAAACATCAATTACAAAGATTTCCACTTACAGATAAAGGTGTACATTGTGCATCATCACAGGTGTACAGTTGTACAATTATCACAGATGTTCAGTGTGTATTATCACAGGTGTACAGTGTGTATTATCACAGGTGTACAGTGTGTATTATCACAGGTGTACAGTGTGTATTATCACAGGTGTATAGTGTATTATCAGATGTACAGTTAGCACAGGAGTACAATGAGTATTATCACAGGAGTACAATGAGTATTATCACAGGTGTTCAGTGTGTATTATCACAGGTGTACAGTGTGTATTATCATAGGTGTACAGTGTGTATTATCACAGGTGTATAGTGTATTATCAGATGTACAGTTAGCACAGGAGTACAATGAGTATTATCACAGGTGTTCAGTGTGTATTATCGCAGGTGTACAGTGTGTATTATCACAGGTGTACAGTGTGTATTATCACAGGTGTATAGTGTATTATCAGATGTACAGTTAGCACAGGAGTACAATGAATATTATCACAGGTGTACAGTGTGTATTATCACAGGTGTACAGTGTGTATTAACACAGGTGTACAAATGTATTAACACAGGCGCACAGTGTTTATTTTATTTGTTGTATAACGTCCCACTCAAGAATCTTTCACTCATATGGAGACGTCACCAATGCCAGTGAAGGGCTTCATAGTTTGGCTTATGCTCTGCACTTACGGCCATTGAGCAGTGAGGGTTCTTTTATGTGCAGACACCTACTGTGACATGGGACCTTGGTTTTTACTGTCTGAGCCGAAGGATAGGTACCTGACCTTCTGCCAGCTTGACTCAAACTCATGACCTCATGATCAAAAGTCAAGCGCACTTGTAGAGGCCATCTCTACAGTGTGTATTATCACAAAAAAAAACCCACACACAGATCAAAAGGTACATGTCATCCAACCTCAACACAACTTAAGTAAATTTTTAAGACAGATAAAAGAACACACAGACCAATGCCATCACTACTTAACCTAAATCAACTGGAAAACATTAAACTGCAAAACTTTCAAAGTAGATAATATTGTTATAAAGGTGATAAAATATTATTTTTACAAGCATCACTAAATTGACCATTAACATATTTTTTAACCACTCAAAAAGCTGTTATAAATATGTGTATATTTACACCTGTATGTTGTTTTTGGTCATTCCTAGGTGACATACATGTATCAGGACAGGTAAATATCTATGCATTACATCAATCACCTTACAGGTAGGTATGTTTACCTACACGTAACCAGGTATCTATACACCTGTCATCCAAAACCAGATCAGGTGTAGTATCGGTCACCAGATATCGCCATGTCTAGTAAACTAAACAATGTTTCTGGTAATCAGAAGCATCCAGTAATTAAACGCTGACAATAAATGTATACAAAACAGAAAATCCTATTCCACATCTGTGATAACTGTACACTGCTGAAAATGTGTTGTCGACTGTGTCAAGTTCTTGTTGATTAATCAAAGATGAAATGAAACTTTCTTTGGAAAAAAGTTAACTGTGACTCAGATATTCCAGATGCATATAAACCGCGGCCATCAAGGTAGATATGCTTTTAGACTAAACAAACCACCAACAAACAATGAAACCTTTGTCCCCAAAAATTCAAAGTAATCTGTAAATATGTTTAAGTCCTTAATGTTGGTAAAATATAGCAGAATTTTGTTATAGACTTAAAGTTGCATTGAAATCAAGCAACATAAAAAAAATTGGAATAAAATCTAAGGAAGAAAAACTCAAATTACTTCATGGAAATCAAATCCAAAATGTAGCAAGTAAACAAACAGACAGAATACTGACAGACTGACTGACGAATAGGCTGAAAACAGACAGACAAACTGACAAACACATTAATAGGCATACAAACTGACAGACAGAATCAAACTGACAGTCAAATTGATGGACAGATACATGTAGATAGATAGACATACAGACAGACAAACTGACAAACACATTAATAGGCATACAAACTGACAGACAGAATCAAACTGACAGTCAAATTGATGGACAGATACATGTAGATAGATAGACATACAGACTGACAAACTGACAGTGAGAAACAGACTGACAAACAGACAGACAAACTGACAGACACACTAACAGATACACAAACTGACAGACAGACAGACTGTCAAACTGACAGACAGACTGACAAACTGACTGTAAAAGTGACAGACAGATTGACAAACAGAGAGACAAACAATTTGGTTAAAATCTAAGGAAGGACCAAAATGTTGCAACTAGACTAACAGACAGACAGTCAAACTGAAATGCTAACAAATCTACAGACAGACTGACAGACAGTCAAACTGAAATGCTAACAAATCTACAGACAGACTGACAGACAGTTTAAAAAAAATACCCCTTCCACATTTACATAAACAACACTCTGGTCTTCATTCTCAGACATAAAATAATGAATAAACAAAACCAAAAATATGAGCAAAATGTAATCTTAAGTCATAATCTAGTCGGCTTAGGCGACAACTGTGATGATCTGACAAAAAATTGATATACAATGTTTAAATACTGAAAGTTTTTCCTCAGGAAACTGATTAGCTTGGCGACGCTCGTATTATTTTGCAAATTTAAATTTTTGATGGAGGACTTCATACCTATCGCTAAGAATCAGTATATATCTGATAGATATAAAATATCACACTGGGGAAATCATACAGCAAAGACACATGCAAACTTTTACAACAAAAATGTCTGCCTCATATAAAAACAGTAACAGGAGGAATTTTTATAACTATAAAATGAATGTTGTATATAAAAGTTACCAAGCACAAAAAAATTAACAAATATTCAAATGTATCTGACTGGAAAGTGGAAAAGGTGCATTGAGATAAAATATTGGAAGGCATCGTATTGAAAAATGACAGTACAGTTGTACAAATACATATATTTCTACTGCAATATATAGACCTATCTTGTTTTATGAACTGATCTACTGCAGGACCAAGATATAGTGAAATCAAAGGAAAATGAACTTTTCTTTCAAATAAACAGGGTTTCAAATTAACAAGTTTATAATGGTAATCCAGAAATCTGGCTGGGAAATCAGAATCATTTCAAGTAAAGCAGGATTTCACTGTAACAGGGTTTAATATAAATGGGTTTGACTGTATTTAACTTTCACAGGGATAAAGATACCATTCCTCCACTGTAGACTGATTTACAATATGATGTGACTGTGTTTTTTATCATTTCTCTTTTACTTATTTCTCTATCGTTTCTTCATTACCTATTTCTCTATCTTTCCTCTTTAACCTATTTCTCTATCTTTCCTCTTTTACCTATTTCTCTATCGTTTCTTTTTACCTATTTCTCTATCATTTCTTTATTACCTATTTCTGTATCTTTCCTCTTTTACCTATTTCTCTATCTTTCCTCTTTTACCTATTTCTCTATCTTTCCTCTTTTACCTATTTCTCTATCATTTCTTTTTTACCTATTTCTCTATCGTTTCTTTTTACCTATTTCTCTATCTTTTCTCTTTTACCTATTTCTCTATCGTTTCTTTTTTACCTATTTCTCTATCTTTCCTCTTTAACCTATTTCTCTATCTTTCCTCTTTTACCTATTTCTCTATCGTTTCTTTTTACCTATATCTCTATCATTTCTTTATTACCTATTTCTCTATCATTTCTTTTTTACCTATTTCTCTATCGTTTCTTTTTACCTATTTCTCTATCTTTTCTCTTTTACCTATTTCTCTATCGTTTCCTTTTACCTATTTCTCTATCTTTCCTCTTTTACCTATTTCTCTATCTTTCCTCTTTAACCTATTTCTCTATCATTTCTCTTTTACCTATTTCTCTATCGCTTCTTTTTACCTATTTCTCTATCATTTCTTTTTTACCTATTTCTCTATCTTTTTTTTTACCTATTTCTCTATCATTTTTTTTTTACCTAATTCTCTATCTTTTCTTTTTACCTATTTCTCTATCATTTCTTTTTTACCTATTTCTCTATCGTTTCTTTATTACCTATTTCTCTATCTTTCCTCTTTTACCTATTTCTCTATCTTTCCTCTTTTACCTATTTCTCTATCATTTCTTTTTTACCTATTTCTCTATCGTTTCTTTTTACCTATTTCTCTATCGTTTCTCTTTTACCTATTTCTCTATCGTTTCTCTTTTACCTATTTCTCTATCGTTTCTCTTTTACCTATTTCTCTATCGTTTCTCTTTTACCTATTTCTCTATCTTTTCTCTATTACCTATTTCTCTATCTTTTCTCTTTTACCTATTTCTCTATCATTTCTCTATTACCTATTTCTCTATCTTTCCTCTTTTACCTATTTCTCGATCTTTCCTTTTTTTACCTATTTCTCTATCGCTTCTTTTTACCTATCTCTCTATCATATCTCTTTTACCTATTTCTCTATCGCTTCTTTTTACCTATTTCTCTATCTTTCCTCTTTTACCTATTTCTCTATCGTTTCTTTTTACCTATTTCTTTATCGCTTCTTTTTAAGAATTTCTCTATCTTTCCTCTTTTACCTATTTTTACCTATCTTTCTTTTGTTTCTCTTCCTCATTATTACCTATTTCTGTATCTTTCCTCTTTTACCTATTTCTCTATCATTTCTTTTTTACCTATTTCTCTATCGTTTCTTTTTACCTATTTCTCTATCATTTCTCTTTTACCTATTTCTCTATCGTTTCTCTATTACCTATTTCTCCATCATTTCTTTATCTTTTTTTTTTTACGTAATTCTCTATCTTTTCTCTTTTACCTATTTCTCTATCATTTCTTTTTTACCTATTTCTCTATATTTTTTTTTTAACCTAATTCTCTATCTTTTCTCTTTTACCTATTTCTCTATCTTTTCTCTTTTACCTATTTCTCTATCTTTTCTCTTTTACCTATTTCTCTATCTTTTCTCTTTTACCTATTTCTCTATTGTTTTTTTTTTTACCTAATTCTTTATCTTTCCTCTTTTACCTATTTCTCTATCGTTTCTTTTTAACCTATTTCTCTATCGCTTCTTTTTAGGAATTTCTCTATCGTTTCTCTATTACCTATTTCTCTATCATTTCTCTATTACCTATTTCTCTATCGCTTCTTTTTAAGAATTTCTCTATCTTTTCTCTTTTACCTATTTCTCTATCGTTTCTCTATTACCTATTTCTCTATCATTTCTCTATTACCTATTTCTCTATCGCTTCTTTTTAATTTCTCTATCTTTTCTCTTTTACCTATTTCTCTATCGTTTCTCTTTTACCTATTTCTCTATCATTTCTCTATTACCTATTTCTCTATCGCTTCTTTTTAAGAATTTCTCTATCTTTTCTCTTTTACCTATTTCTCTATCATTTCTCTATTACCTATTTCTCTATCGCTTCTTTTTAAGAATTTCTCTATCTTTTCTCTTTTACCTATTTCTCTATCATTTCTCTATTACCTATTTCTCTATCGCTTCTTTTTAAGAATTTCTCTATCTTTTCTCTTTTACCTATTTCTCTATCATTTCTCTATTACCTATTTCTCTATCATTTCTCTATTACCTATTTCTCTATCATTTCTCCTTTACCTATTTCTCTATCTTTTCTCTTTTACCTATTTCTCTATCGTTTCTCTATTACCTATTTCTCTATTGTTTCTCTATTACCTATTTCTCTAATCGTTTCTCTTTTACCTATTTCTCTATCCTTTCTCTTTTACCTATTTCTCTATCTTTTCTCTTTTACCTATTTCTCTATCTTTTCTCTTTTACCTATTTCTCTATCGTTTCTCTATTACCTATTTCTCTATCGTTTCTCTATTACCTATTTCTCTATCGTTTCTCTATTACCTATTTCTCTATCGTTTCTCTATTACCTATTTCTCTATCGTTTCTCTATTACCTATTTCTCTATCGTTTCTCTATTACCTATTTCTATATCATTTCTCTGTTACTTATTTCTCTTTCGTTTACTGCTGTTTCTCTATCATTTCTCCCAAACCTAATTACACTGTATCCTATTAAAATTTCCCCCCCCCCCTCTATTACCTATTTTTATAATTATCTTGGTAAATATCCTAACAATATCAGCTAAGGTTTAATTGAGGCTTGAAACTTTAATGAGATAACACAAGAGACACTGTGTTTAGAGTAATGGAGTGCTATATGTATCTAAATATAAAGATAAATTTTGTCTGTAAAATGTCATTGTTATACAGATATTGTCTGTAAAATATCCTAACAATGTTAGCTATAGGTTTAATTGTCTGTAAACTTTAACTGTTAATACAAGAGATATTGTCTATAAAATGTATTTGTTATACAGATATTATCTGTCAAATAACTGTTATACAGATATTGTCTGTAAAATAACTGTTATACAGATATTGTCTGTAAAATGTATTTGTTATACAGATATTATCTGTAAAATATCTCTGTTATACAGATACTGTCTGTAAAATGTGTTTGTTATACAGATATTATCTGTAAAATATCTCTGTTATACAGATATTATCTGTAAAATATCTCTGTTATACAGATATTATCTATAAAATATCTCTGTTATACAGATATTATCTGTAAAATATCTGTTATACAGATATTATCTATAAAATATCTCTGTTATACAGATATTATCTGTAAAATATCTGTTATACAGATATTATCTGTAAAATATCTGTTATACAGATATTATCTGTAAAATATCTCTGTTATACAGATATTGTCTGTAAAATATCTCTGTTATACAGATATTGTCTGTAAAATATCTCTGTTATACAGATATTGTCTGTAAAATATCTCTGTTATACAGATATTGTCTATAAAATATCTCTGTTATACAGATATTGTCTGTTACCAGGTTCTCTTCTATACCAATAAGAACTGACCACCTCCAAATAACTGAAAAATTGTTGATTGTGGCATAAAACACTATTCAAAATTAAATCACAATTCTCAAAACTTTAACATCACATAATTTCTGTACATGTATACAGCTAACAGCCATTATACAAAACACTACTAGGTACTCAAACCAGTTAAATGTCTGTCAAAAATACAGAAAGTAGATAAAAGTTGTCTGTAAACAACTTAACAATATTGAATTTCTGCAAAAGGCAAGCAGTTTGACATTGATAAATAGTTCTACAATGCTAAGGGTTTTTCAGACAGATTACTCAAAGACTCAAAACAGATATAAAATGAATTATATAATTGTGGGATACTGCATATCATGTAGATAACCATGTCAAAACGTGGTCTTAAAATGTTTCATTGTTCTTTCTTGACATATATTTTACACTTATCTGCTACATGTTCATGTACATGCTTGACAGTTTCTCAAAAAAACAACATCTTAAAGATAAACACACATCTTGAGGAGTGTTTGAAAATGTTTGGGTGTATAAGTGTAAAATGCTTCACAAAACAGCAAAGGGTCTTCATTTTACAGGTAGATATACCCGTAAATGGGATGACAGAGGCACATGTAGTGTAAATGTGAAAATTTACGCATGGGGGTAATTTACACTTAATATGCAGTGACAAGTTTTTTGTGCAAATTACCAATAACTCCATCCCAACAAGTCTTTAAGGAACATCATTTAATTACCAATAACTCCACCCCAACAAGTCTTTAAGGAACATCATTTAATTACCAATAACTCCACCCCAACAAGTCTTTAAGGAACATCATTTAATTACCAATAACTCCATCCCAATAGGTCTTTAAGGAACATCATTTAATTACCAATAACTCCATCCCAAATTTTACAAGTCTTTAAGGAACATCATTTAATTACCAATAACTCCAACCCAACAAGTCTTTATGGAACATCATTTAATTACCAATAACTCCACCCCAACAAGTCTCTTACGAACATCATTTAATTACCAATAAGTCCACCCCAACATGTTTTTTACAAACATCATTTAATTACCAATAAGTCCACCCCAACAAGTCTTTAAAGATCATCATTTACGAACATCATTTAATTACCAATAACTCCAACCCAACAAGTCAGAGTTTACAAACATCATTTAATACAGGACTGCTCAAAAGTTAGTTGTAACATTGCATAAAATAAAAAACACTCATATAGTTTGCATAAGAAAATTGTGTAAATTACAACATGCAGAATTGTCCACTTTTACAGAGTTCTTTCACCAACTGTCATGTTTAAGACTGAAAACAACTACATCAACTTGTAACATAATTGATAACCGAAAAAGCTTACTAATCTCACCCGCGCACAGAAACTTCAGAGTGGTATAAAGAAGCTTCCTGCTCAAAATATTTCATACCCAAGACAATTAGTACCCAATTAAAGACTAATTGTTCTCCGTGTACGATTTAAATTTCATTGGGTATGATTTTTGTTGAATACGAACCTTCTTGTTACCACTCAGAATTATTAAGTGTGCAAGTGAGAGAGTAGTAGGAACACAATTATCAGGAAAAAGTCTATTAACTCATCAACCCCTGAAAAACAATGGACTCTGCTATAAATCAATGACTTAGACCAGCCCAAATGTGTCTTCAGGGGTGAATGAGTTAATATCTATATTGTCAGGAAAGCTGTACATACAAATAAATGTTTTCATAATTTTCATATGAAAATATTTGATAATTTCTTATCACAGCACATACAGACTGTCTGATATCTATTATTATAGTTACTACAAATAACTAAGTCTGTAACTGGTTTATTAAGAAATCTTATAGATAATGATACCTATAAATTAGTTTCATATTTGTTTAATATATTATTTGCATACTAGATAAGATCTATTTAAAAGCTATTTTGATCATTAAACAGTTACTGATCTAGTTAATTCTGCAGATTAGGTATCAATGGACTCCATACTGGTGGCTTACTTCTGGCCAGATGGCTCGGGTAATTACTATTTATTTGGTCTATGAAAATGTTTGTGAAACATTCACTCTTCTCACTGCAATACTGCATGGCTAATTTACCCCTCATGGTAAATATTTTCATCCATGTCTTAACACTTACATAGCTGGTATAGCAGGCTGGAACAATTCAACTGGCCAGCTCTCAGTTTAAATGTGAAAGACATTTGTAGCAAATGTTATCAGATTAAATAAACAAGTGAAGTGTGTAAGTGTGTATTGCTATAAACACATATATACATCAAACTGGTGATTTGTAAATATACATGTTGTAATTTTACTTACAATGAAACACAATTTTCATCATTTTATAGTTACAAGCCATGCTGATGATGGCTTGTAGAAATACTGGGAAAAGCTGTAGAATCAAAAAACTAACTGTGTGTTTAATTTCTTTGTTTTAAAAATAAAACAAATTGTAGACATTAAATTTCATTGAAATAAAAAAACTAGCATGTAAAGGAAACTTTAACAATTACAAGGTATACGTAATTCATGTAAAATTTCATCATTGTTTAAATTTCATTTAAAAATGAAAACAACGTAAAAAAAATTGAAATTAGAGCTATAACCAAGTTTTCAAATTCTACAGTAGTTAATTAAAGGTAACATTTCAGCTTTGCAAAGTTTTTTTTTATTAGGAGACATCCTCCCCACCCTTCAACCCCCTCCCTAAGTGTTGAGGCAGGCATCTTTCAACTTGGTAAAACGGAGGTGATTAACTTGAGAAAATGCATGCATATTTAGAGAATATAAAGAATTCATCAAAATTTAAATGTCAGAAAATTACCTCCAGGATAATCTACTGTTGGTGCTACATCTATTCCGCTACCTTCAACGTCACCCGATCCAGGTTCGTCATTGACTAAATCCTCATCGTCTCCTAATGTATTATCTGCTGAGCGTTTTTTAATTATCACATCAATATCATCAAATTCAAAGTCTCTTTCCTAAAAAAAAAGGAAAAAAATAGTAGTATAAAGACATTGACCAGACAATGGTAAAATGATACAGGAGAATGAGGTGCTTGGAATAGAAAATCTCATTTGGGCGACTCCACCTACATTTTTATGTAAATCAAAATTTTAGGGGACAATCATTAAATCAAACATGAATGTTTACATGTACATGTTTGTATCGCAAAGCATACTTTTAGCCCATGAATATCTGACTGAATAGACAACATGTCCATATACTATTAATGTATATAAATATATAGACTGTTTACATGTGGTTCATTTACAGTGCAACCAATCTTGAAAGACCTCTGTCATGAAATACCTCCTGCCTTTGTATCCACATTTTGAAAACTACAGTACAGGTCTACCAAAGGAAACTGGCACATGTTTACAAACACAACGAGTCTAAATCAAATCATAACAGGGGTGGCAAGCCACTTGTCGTCACAAGAGTATTAGAGATTCAGTAATGCATGGAGTCTGTGCAAGGCAATTATGTTTTACTTGTACAACCAATTTTTGGAAATTAGACCGTATTGTTTTGGTTTTTGACTCTACCTGGATGTGCCACTTTACCTTAGTACACCTATACATACATCATTTGGATAATTCTGTAGATGACATTGCTTTGAGGGACCACCTGCCTTGAGAGACCACATTTCAGTGGCAAAAAGGTGGTCTCTCAAGGCGGTATCCATCTTATATCTTACTAAACAGATCACCTAGTCCATACTGATACATATACATGTAGAGTGAAACTTGTATATACAATATAACAACTCCCTAAGGACACAAGAAGACTTATAGGTCTTTATAGGGAGGTGGGCTTTTTATAGAGGTTGATTTGTACACAAATGGTACTATTGGGGACAGCAAAAATGGTCTGTGTGACTAGGTGGTTTTTTCACACAGGTGGTTGCTGGAGCAGGTTTTAATGTACATGTATGATTGCATAGACATTCTTTAAAATAGACGATCTAATTGATCAGTCTTTTCAAGCTCTCTACACTAACTGACTGGAGTTTGGAGATTTTGATGTAAAACAGTAAACACAAGATGACCTAGTGTACCCATCATCCAGTAGTTTAGATTACATTAAGTGTCATTCTACCCTTTACAACGTACTTCTTATAATGGCCATAAAACTTGAATTAATGACTTTTTAATCAGTTCTTTTGGCTTCTGTAGTGACATGGAAAATGCAGATACTCTGGAGTGATTTCATAAATCACAATATACCGAAAATAAAAGTCATCTAAAGAAAGGAATATTTCAGAGTCAAATACTGGTGTCTTATCCTACATGTATAATGAAATGACTTTGACCAATCTAACACTTGTGTAATGACAAAAACAGATTTATTATCTTATACATTCTAAAAGCTGTGTGTATATGTTTGTCATTATGTGTATATGTGTGTATAAAATGTATGTCAATGTGCATGTGTCAGTGTGTGCTTAATAAAATCTGCCCTCCATTGCCACTATAGGAATGTTAAAGAGCTCTGCCCTCCTTTTACTCTATCTATGTGCAAAGAGCTCTCTCTCTCTCTCTCTCTCTCTCTCATATCAAACACAGACTTGCAGGTTTATGTTTATTCACCATACCAAAAATAATTTTTAAAAAAAAAAACACACATCAGCACGAAATTTTTCTATTTCATATGTATTCATTTTTTCTCTCTATCAATCAATCAATAAATCAATCAATCAATCAATCCATTTTATATCTTCTGTACATGTATTTGCCTCTAATTTAATTTAGCACCTCTTACTGAAGTGCAGTATCATACAGCAACTTAAATCAACATAAAACATAAAAATACAAATTTCCTGGTACATGTATTCATTGTCTAGTAGCCAAATTCACATGTAGTTTCAAAAGTGTTATATAACAGAACCAAATCACAAAAACAAAAAAAACAAACACAACAACAAAAAATTGTTGATTACACTGTACATGTATATATTAAACTCATCCCTGTATACAGAACTGCCAAATTGATTTATTTACAGACTGTTAAAATAATGCATGTTTCTCAACTTCCTGTAACCAAAGAATGCTGACACTACAAAAATGCCGCTCAGACAAGGCTTCATCCCTGTTACCAGTATATATGTAGCACATATATATAGATGTGCACTTACTTACCTCAACATTACACCATAATGTTTATCTATCTATTTTCCTCTAATAAGTATATATGAATTATGGAAAAACACCTGCTTTGTTTACAACATGGGCGCAGACATTTTGGACACCCAAAGTTGTGCGGAGGGTAAAATGAGCCCAGAGATCTGATTGGTCATTAAATGAAAAAATTAGTTTTGCCATTAATAAGTGAAATTAAGGTGATAAAAAAGATACATGAATATTGGTAGTACTTTGGAAATTATAGGGTGGACGGTTGAAAATTGAAAGGGAGGGGTCATATGAGAATAGATATTTTCCTTTGGTGCGGAATACTACGAGTTGTAAACAAGTGAAAATTTTGAAGTAGAAATGCAACGGCAACCTATACTTTTGATTGCATATTTTGTTATCAAAAATATTGATCTTTCAGCACAGGGTACTTATTTGACCCAGATTTTATAAACATGGGAGTGACAGTGACCTGAAGTTTTGTAAATTAGCATTGAGGCCTATGGGAAAATATTTGGTGGTGTCTGTCCTATAGAGAAATGCACATTTGACACATGTAGGCTGGATGAAGCCTTAAAATAAGTCATTTCTCTCATTTTTTATCACCTAAGTTGCAATTCATTCACTTTTACTCATACTTTTAAACAGATTTGAGGGTCTCTATGAAATGGAGCACCTGTTTGGGGTCCACAAGGTGCAAATTTAATAGGTGTGCTGCCTCTACACACATTATTATGCATTTGTTGCATATTGAGATCTCTGAATTTTATCTGTATGTTTTATATTACACCTAGAACTAATATTTTATCATTTATTGGTCAAAATTTCATCTGTAATTGGAAAATTCAAGTATACCCCCACCCTCTCCTACAAACATGCACATGTTCTTGTATAAAAAATCATATAGTTATGGTTATGCATAGTGACTAATTTTAGCAAAATATTTTGGAAATGATGTTTCTCTTGTAAATTTTTAACTCATTTGAATTAAAATCAGACCTTTTTGAGGTAAAGACTGGTTGATTTTCTTCTTTTAAGGGCAAAATCTACATATTGGACCATGTCATTTTACTCGTGCAGTGTATTTTGTACCTTTAGCTGTATATATGTACTGTATCTGAAGGGTAAGAACCGTCTCATTTTTTACAAAATTGTATTAAACTGCATTTCAGCATTTAAGTCTCATCAGTAAAATATTTCATCATGCCATATACACTGAAAACAGTATAAAAATTAATTTAAATACCCCCCCCCCCCCCTTTTGCTGATCTGTACACAAGAATTTCCACATTGTGGTTAGGTCATATTGTGTTAAATTTGGGTAATAGATAATTTGTAAATAAAAAAAATCTTTAGAAATAGGGCGTTTTAACATTTTTTTCATAATCTATCAACATTTTAACCTGTAGAAGGAATATTTCAATTTCTTAAATCCAGGAAATATTGTCCAATAAGAGATTTTTTATCTAATTATCATACTCAAGTACCTGTAAAGATAATTATAAAGTATCAGTTATATTTTTTTTCTGTATTAACTCATCTAATATTCATTCAAGTTGCATGTTTTCATAAGTTTTCTAAATTTTCAGTCATGCATTTTTGTGTTTGAATCACCTTTTTTTCACCCCCCCCCCCTTCCAGCAAATGTCACTTAACACTCTCTTGGGGTCATACCAGACACAAATTAACACCTGATATTGACTTTTACTGGTTTCAAAACTTAGTATAATTAAAATTTGACTTAGTTTTTCATCTGAAACAGAACTATAAATATGTCATAATCCTTTTAAAAGCAACATTTTGCACCATTTAAGTGTCGGTCATTTTAAAGTCAGACTCGGTTATCTGCCCTCTGTATTTAATTAGTTACATCATGAAAATTAAGGGATGAAACAAAACATGGACATGTCTCAGACACCCTCCCAGAAGCTTCACTTCATTCCTTGTCAATAAAAAGCAATTTGATGATATAAAAAATGACATGGTTTACCTCAGAAATTCTTCTTTACTTCTGGCCTAATTGGTTCCATGCTCATTTAAGAAATGATCCAAATTTTAAGTTTTTTGTAGCACTTTTTCCATTATTAAGGGGTATATCATCAATATTGGTATAATGGTATGATCAAAATAATGAAGTGTATGTGCACAATTCTGAATGAAAATCATGAAAGAAAAACAGACAACTTCTTCTGTATTTATTTATTAATATCAATGAATGGGATTGAGAGGTAGGGGTGTGACACTCAGGTTGGGTTCCCACAGGGGGCTTGGTGTACAGTTAATGAGATTTCCATGCAAAATGACCATAATGTTTTGGTTTATGCTTTGTTTACAACATGGGCGCTATTTTTTGTGCTAAAATGAGCCCAGAGATCTGATTGGTGAAAAAATTAGTTTTGCCATTAATAAGTGAAATTAAGGTGATAAAAAAGATACATGAATATGGAGTACTTTGGAAATTTATGTGTATGAAAGGGAGGGGTCATATGAGAATTATTTTCCTTTGGTGCGGAATACTACGAGTTGTAAAAACGGCAACCTATACTTTTGATTGCATATTTTGTTATCATTGATCTTTCTGACCCAGCATGGGAGTGACAGCCTCTGAAGTTTTGTAAATTAGCAGAGGCCTAGAAAATATTTGGTGGTGTCCACTTCCATTCTGGCAGCTTCAAGAGAGAAGTCACTTCTACATGTATCTTGTATAAAAAGTGGAAAAAGGGAGTGACAGGGGTACAATTGTACTCTATCTAAGAAACTGTAAATCTGGGAGGTACTTTTGATGTAGGACCTAGGCCTACCAAAGGTACACATAGGACCTACTGAGTACTTGTGTTAATATCAATGCTGTACCCTTATAAACATATAATATTGTCAACTCTTGTAGAGACCTTTAAATAGAATGTGGTGGAATATCTACTTTAGACTAAACACCTTTAACACATATTTGTTAACAAAAGTGTTTTACAATTACTTTAATTGCAGGTTATGACATTTTTTTTATTTCAATACACTCTGTCGGTGAAGAACTAAAGATTAAATTCTGTGTGAGGTGCAGTTTATGTCATACAAATTTAACCCTTCTACCTGTAAGTTCTACCTATAAGTTCTTACAATAAACTATGTCAAACACTGAACTTAGATCAATTTTATCTTATCTGAAGTGAACACAATAAAAAAGTTTGTTAAAGAGTTTTGAGAAACCAAAACAAGAAAGATTAATTTCGAAATGAATTACAAATTTATTTACATGTACTTGTACCCTATTCAATTCAATTTCATGATACTTGGCCTGCAGTCATTTTGAAAACTTCTTTCTATTATAATTGTTTATGAATTGACAGATACCTTATAAATTTTCACCATTCTAAATGCAATTTAGAAACAAACTTTAAAACATTAAAGTGAGGAATCTTCACATACCACACCCATCTCATCTCATCATAGTGAGGGATTTATAATATGCCACACCCATCTCATCTTATTATAGTGAGGGATCTATAACATGCCACACCTATCTCATTTTATCATAGTGAGAGACCTATTACATGCTACACCCATCTCATCTTATCATAGTGAGAGACCTATAACATGCCACACCCATCTCATCTTATCATAGTGAGAGACCTATTACATGCCACACCCATCTCATCTTATTATAGTGAGGGATCTATAACATGCCACACCCTTAAACCATTGGTAAAATTATTCTTAAATATGTGTAGTAAAACTGTATTTTAAGAATATAATTTAATTTTCAACATTTCAAGTGAAATCACTTTCAGAACGTTTAAAGATAATTGATTTTATATGGTAAGCCTTCTTTTAACTACAAATGTATACAAATGTTTGAATTTCAAAACATTCAAAAGTCGTTAAAACGTAGCTGTTACTCATCAATATCGTGTTTATTATTTAACAGGAAACACTAACGCCATCACATCTATATTTTTTCCTTTTGGTTTTCATAAAAAAAAAGAGGAGACCACCAAGTAACTTCCTTAGAAAAGTACACAAAAATATCAACAACAGACAGACGGCCTAATATTCCAAATTGTGGGTCAAAAAGTTAACTGGTTATCACCTGTCTTCATCATCATTTATAAGGTGCAAAACTGACTCCAGGCTTATATCAAATCGGTCATCCATTATGCCTGATTTCTGATACACAATGTATATATTTTAAAGATTATCATCGGCTAATTAAAAGCTGCTATTTCTTAGCTATAAGGAGATGAAATAGGAATTTTTAAATAAAATTCTTGAATTTTACTTTTGCAAAAAACCAGAGAAACATCTGGAAAAATAATCTTTTAACATTACATGATTATTTTTGTGTTTATTGTTTATAGAAATCTAACAAAATAATAACAAAGTTACCACAATACCTCTTTCTTATACCACATTCTTATGATCAAACGATTGGCACCAACAACTCACACAGTTTTTTTATCATATGGTTGCTCATGTGAAGTATAATCAGATAACCGATTCATAAGTGTCAAACGAAATAAACAAACAAGAATTCATCAAAGATAAAAAAAAGTTTGAAATGGTCACACTGCCATTTTACAGAATTCAGTTAAGTGGAAAATCAGATGGGAAATTTAGGAAACATTTGTGATGTGTGCATTAAACCATAAATAATGTACCGATACATGATAATGTAGCTGTCAACTGCAGACTAAACAAAGACCATCCCCCTTAAATGTCTGATCAAAATTTTGTCTTTCTCGTATGTAAATTTGTGCAACTTTTTATTTAACTTTGATATGAGATTAACCAACCCTGTTGTATTTTGGAATGAGAGGGAAAATGAGGGTTTGAGAGGTAAACAATATGAAAACTGTACTTGCAATTTTGTTCACATAAAGGTCCACATGTAGCTATAGGGTAGTCAGAATGCATGCCGTAATTAGAGTCAGATGATTTACCCGATTGTACAGCAAGATAATTCTAGTGCAATCTGCATCCTAAATGTGTCAGATCCTTCCCACTGTATCCCAGTAAAACTGTCAGACTAATATAGGAACAGTGACCAAGTGTATACATGTATTGTATGTGCATTTTAGTCACCTGATGATTAAAACTCTCTCTCTCTCATATATATATATATATATATATATGTGTGTGTGTGTACATTATCGATCTCCATCTCTACACCCTGTACTCTGTCCCTCTATCTCTACTCTCTCTCTCTCTCTCTCTGTTCACTCTTTCTCTCTATACACCACCCCTCTCTTTCTCTCACACACTGTGATGACCACAAACATCCATTCCAAAGTTGACGAAGTACAAAGACATTTACAGGTACTCAGACTATTGAAATTTTTACGATGGAACAGTAATTACAAAGGATTTTATATCGTTACACTAGATACACCTGGTAGCAGCTCTATATATGTCAAAACCTTAACTCAGTTATTTCCTCCGATTTAAATTTCTAAGTGTTATTTCCTGGGTGTATCCTGACCTCTCAGTTATCAGGCTCTCAATATAACATTCTGAACACAGAAGTGTCAACAATTTCCTTATTTGAAAGTTTCACAAGAGAGTCTGGATGTTCAGGAAAATAGAACTTGAGAAGCTGCCATTCAAAATATTCATTTAGGAAACAGTTATTCCTTTCTTTGCAGACAGACAGTTCTTTTACAGGTATATATGTAAAATCCATCAATCATAAATTCTGTATCACAGGTGCTGATACCATTATCTTTGTACCTGTTCAACATACCTTGATAGAAATAACTTAGAAATGTCTGATGTGATGAATCAAGGTATAGTCTCTATTATCCTTTGTTACTGTACAAAGAACCACCATAATATCACCACCAACAGATGCTGCACCTTACTTACACCAACACCACATCTATACATATACTTCAAAATACGTATACTGGTGTTCTACTTTCTTTTTTTCTTTTTTTTGTGATGGTGGGGGGTGGGATTGAGGTTTAGAGTGGTCTTACATCTACCTGTGTGTTTATGCAGTAATGAAATAATCAATTCAGATTATGCTTGTGCATTGTATAGGTATACATGTACCGGTTACTACAACAGGTAACATCAGTCAAACATGATGTCAAAAACATCCAACTTCTTGTGTATATGCATGTACAGTACATGCACAATGTATGTTTAAAATTTATAGCAAGCACGACATCTAGAAATTCTGTCTTGTGCATTCGCATCTGTAGTGTATGTGTAAAATTATAAGAATGTATGACATGTAGAAGTACCAACATCTTGTGTATTCGCATTTGTATGTATAAAATTAGAAGCATGTATGTTATTGTAGATGACATATTGTATAAAAGTTCTATAACATCTTGTGTGTTCCAGATAAAATCCAGACTCATTTTACCCCGTTACAATAAACTGTAGAGTGCATATAATATTTGCAGGGATAGTTATAAAATAACGGTTTATGTATATAAAAGCAGTCTGATGTGCTACACAACCTTCAACACATTAAAATATGACAAGATCTGCATTCTATGCTTCATCAGAAACATTCCACCATTACATTGTAAGTAGTAGACACATGCCATCCTCCCTTACCCAACTCAACAAGCGGAAAATTGGGTGAAAATCTCTGACCTAATAATCTGACATTCTGGTATTACGGGGAAACTGTTGACATAGATAGCAAAAAATGTACAGGTTTAATACATATTTAAATTTCCAGATGAAAAGAAGGGAAAAAAAAAGATTTTGACATACTGAGGCTTTTCATAATAAAACATATGACTGGTGGTGAAGCTTCAAGTCAATCACTAAATATGAGTGTTAATTTTACCATGTACATGTAACACACATGATCGAATGTGTGTGTGTGTGTCTGTCTGTCTGTTTGTGTATGTGTGTGTCTGTCTGTCTGTGTGTATGTGTGTGTGTATGTGTATATATGCATGTGTGTGTGTATGTGTCTGTGTGCATGTTTGTATGTGCAATGTAATTATTTCCCTTTCTAAATACAGTAAAACCTGCTTTAGCAATCACCTGTGTATAAAGACCACCTGAAAACAAAGACTGTTTTTTGCAATCCCCAATACATGTAGTACCATTTGTGTACAAATCAACCTCTATATAAAGACCACCTCCCTATGTTTTTCTTGAGTCCCTAAGGAGGTCGTTATACATTATACAAGTTACACTGTAAAGTCAAGTTTCATTTCCATGTTTAACAATTATAATGATATACAATGTTTGTACATGTACAATGTACATGTATTACTACCTTTATCAGTACTTAATGGTTTTTATGTTAAATATGTTAAATACAATGTACAAGGTAGCAGACCAGTACAATATACATATATTTCAAGGTTTATCACATGTCAGTTTGTCTCCATCTCATGACCCACAATGGCCAAATATAAATTTACAAGGAAATCTTGGAGATTCCACATATTAATCGCTGTCCACTTCACCAAGACAATCCGGTCCACACTCTGCTTTCCTGTGTCACTGACCATATGTAATGCCAGCTGCGTATCTGGTCAGCTTACATATATTCAGTGATTTATTTAAAATATATTAGATATACAAAATGTACATTCCTGGGGATAACAGATGCAGAAAGAAACAACAGGAAACATACATTGTATTGTAAATATTTGAATAAATATATAGACTCTATGTCAAGTAATATATCTGTCTTAAACAAGAGGATATATATTTAATATTATACTGTATATATAGACTCTATATCAAGTAATATATCTGCCTTCTGAGAACAAGAGATAGAAAACTGTCTAATATATTTATACATGCAATTCTTGTGAAGCATCTCTGATAAGAGCTGTAAACCACATTTTTTTGGCCATATACAACTTCTGAAGAATGCATGTCCCAGAATCTTCTTCCATATATAAATACATTGTGTATTACAGTCAACCACTCTAAAAAAGGGTCACTTGTGTAGCATCTGGCATTCACCCCTAAACTAAAGACACATTTGAACTGGTCTACTTCATTGATTTATAGAAGAGCAAGGTTGGCAAAATGCCGGCATTTATCCATAAATTCCATTCCACCGGTAAATACCGGTATTTACCAGTAAATGCCGGCAAATACTGGCAAATACTGGACAATTGAATTATCCGGTCTGGTATTTATAAGTTGTCCCCCCTATTATTTTTTTTTTATCTTTAAGGGGTTATTGACTTAATGCTTAAGATAAAGGGTAACCTATTTTAACTGATTTATGATTTTTAACATTTAATTTACACTTAAATTGATATTTTTTATACTTATTTATTTTCCTGTTTCGTACTTGCCAAAGTACTCATCATTGTGGCTTGTGGCTACCACTACAGGTTTTTTTTTTAAATTATTATATTTCTTTCTTTTTTCTTCTTTTTATTTCTAAGAAGAGTCCATTGTTTTCCAGGTGCTGATGAGTTAAAATGAGGCAAAAATCTAAACACATATATATATATGTCTCTTTCCACACAACTAAAATATCCTAAATATATATTCTATAGTCCTATCTCTGCATTAATTTCATGAGACTGGGCATGACAGTACAGAAAAGTCAGATGTGCCATGAGTTAATTACTGCTGGGTGTATAAAAAATAAAAGCAATACAGTTTGGGAGCATGTCAAAAAGGACAGGGTGGGTCAAAACTAAGGCATAGCATGCTAAGCTCAGGGCAGGCTTTCCACTATTAAAGCATCTTTAATTACGACTGCAAAATAATTTGTTTGGTCATTTAATTACTCAACCCCTGAAAAACAATGAAATCCTCCATACATCAATGACTTAGACCAGTCCAAATGTGTCTTTAGGGGTTGTAGAGTTAAACTCTCAGAAGAATGTTGATCCAGAATCTTGTCATAGATTATGTGAATATTTTAGAAACAATAACTTGAGTACAATAATTTGCTTAAATGTTGAAAATTCTACGGTAAAGAAAACATCAGTGTTAACACAACAAATACACAGTTCATGTGCTTGAACCTTTGTTTGTTTTTCTGGTGTTTTAATATGGACTATCATGATCAAGAACTTATCACTTTTAAGAAGACACTATCTGCAATGATTATGTTCAATGTAAATGTTAACATATATAGAAAGTAAAAATGAAGAAGTACCAATTGATAATCAAAACTCAAGTCCTTTAGAACACTACGAATGGTCTCAACAGGAAGAACAATTGCTAATCCCAAATGGGATAGGACCAGATGCCCAGGAGGAGTCGGCATCCTCTGCTGCTTCACATCCATCGCAAATGTTCCATGGAAACCTTTCTAGTTCGATGAACGGGTGTAATTTGGTGAAAAATTCAAGTTTGGAAAAAAGATCAAGTTCGAGGTGAGGGAGTCATTGTCTGCGGTCATGCTCCAGAATACATTCCTAAGAGGGGGACTTCATAATGTTTAACAAGATCCCCATATCAACCATAAACTTCTTAAACAACAATTTCAAACGTTCAACAAAGGAACCTTGTTAGCAGTAGAAAACCGATATACATGTACCAATGCTGAGTGAGGGATGTATACTGTATCATGGCATCAAACTTTGTAAAAATTTCAAATGTTAACCCATCTAATACACTCTACTGAAAATCAATAACACAGACCAAACCAAATATGTCTTTTGTGCGAGTTTAATACCCCACTGTCACCTCCTATACCAAGAATCCTACATTTGTAGGTAAGGAATAGGCACTACCTGCCTATGTCTGACGCCACCAATTCTGAACACAAACTTTCTGTATGCAAGAAAACTACATGTTATTAGAGACAAATACCAGTAGATCTACATGTAAATGTACTTTTAAAGAAAATAAAAAATTCCTAATTTTTCAAAGGCACACAACTGAACAAAGTAAATGTCCGAGTCCTACCAACTTGGGAAAAAAAAGATTCTGTCTTTGGCTACAAAACGTTAATTTGGTTAAGACATGTAGGATGTTGGTCAAAGGTCAAAGTTGAATCATAAGGACACTGGTTGGCACAAAGTATACATGTATCAACAGTACTGTAGATAACTAGACACGTAAATAGCATTCCTCTACATAATTATCAACATGGTACCAAACTGAAAAACAACATGAGGTGAAAAGAGGAAATTATTAACACTAATAACTTTATCTTTTGTCCCCCAGATATTTGTTTAAGCCATTACCTTTGGATGGGAAATTTTCTAGATTTCTGTTCATCCACAAATCAGACAGATAATTAACAGAGTACCAACCCTCCAATCAAAATACAAGTTTGACAGCTTCATCTAACATCTTAATTTACTTTTCCTTTTTCTACTGCCATACAAATGATTCTCTACCAAGTACAGGTCAACAACCAGGGGAAAAGCATTAACTTTTTCTTCATGCCTACCAGAATTCGTTATATAACTTTTCAAACAAACAAAAAATGTTCATATTGGCGGAAAATTGTCAATTTTCATGACTTCCTCTCTGGAATCATGTATGATGTAATCTCTGTACATCTGCTCTCAAACATTTTGGAGACTTGGATATGTGTTGCTGAGTAAGAGATTATATAAGTACGGTGAACCCTCTTCATAACAGCCATATTTGTTTCTTGCAGATTTCGTCCTACATTTGACTGTGCTCTTGTGATTAACATATGCAAGTACCAATTCATACATGTAATTTTTACATGTAGCTACAGCTTACAATATTGACAAATTTACAACTTGTTAGACAGTGAAAATCAACATCATGAAGCCATAGAAAATTAAAGATTCTATTAAAGTTTTAATGTTTAACAATGTTTTCCTGTTTTATCATTTAATTTGTTATACCCCTCACTTGTAACGTGAAGTGTGGATATTGTAAACATCTGCACAAATCGTCTTAAAACAATTACTAAGCTACAGATAAGAATATCCAAATTTTTGTGAATATTTTTGTTGTCAATACCAGGTGACCTCTTCTCAGTTGTTTGCTTTTTTTTTAATAAGCAACAGAAATATAACAATCAAATCTTTGGAGGTCTAAATATGAGTTGTTCTGCCTTGGTTCCATCTGGCATTTCAATGTAGCTTGTGATCTAATTAAATAGATTGAAGAAATTCTAGATACCCAGGACAATATCATTTTGTTGTTTTTGTAAAAGGAGACATCTCAGTTTAAATCTGAGATCGATCTACTTAACTGAGTAGGTCAAACACCTGAAAAATATAGGTCAACAGGTATTTACCTGTACAGAGGTTTGACAGAGTCAATTATACTAAATCTTCAGGTACAAATACCTGAATTAAACATGTAAAGCACATGCAGTTATACACGCATGCTAGTGATCCTCTGAAAAAGTTTTAAGTATCTACATTTCATATCAAACAGCAGATATTTGTACTGTAATTTGGAATTCCTATGTAATGAAATATATTACAGCTTTCACTATTTCCATTGTTCATCATAAAAGAATGTTTCGGCTATGGGTGTGAAACAAGATCATCATATATGGTCATTGGATCTTATTTTATTTCTCGTAAGTTTTCAGTGATATAAAACACAAGGCTAAGTGGTAATTTTGATCACATACATGTACAATATGAAACAATGTGTACTAGCATAGGTGTCGGAACCAGAGGGGGGGTGCAAAGATAGAAATAGGTGTTGAAAATTAAGGCTTAGTGCCTAGATGTTTCTGGCGTTTGTGTGTTTTAAGTTGGTTTAGCCCCCCCCCACTTTCAATTTGCTTCTGATAGTGTTGACTAGGTCAGTTTTATTTGGAAGAACTATACACCATTTAGACATCAAAAGCCCCATTAACTTTTCAAGTGGTGATATGTTAAATGTTTCAAGTTTAGTCTATATATGTTTTAAGGATTAATACAACATACAATGTATATTCTGTGTACATGTATATACACACAGACAAATACCCACACATTGTTTATCTGACCTTCACAATCATGGGCAGATTCATTTGACCTTGACAATAGTGGACAGATTCATTTGACCTTGACAATTATGGGCAGATTCATTAGACCATGACAATTAAGGGCAGGTTTATTTGACCTTGACAATCATGGGAAGATTTTGATGTTCTACAGTCTTTCCATTTGAAAATCCTAGATCACCTGCAGTGCTTCTCACTACTTAAGAGATCTTGCTTTTGTGTGAAACAGGGTTATTGAATATGCAAACGCATTAACAAAGTAATAGATGGAGTTAAAAATTTCAGTATTTATTGTATGAAAATATAATGATTTCTACAAAACCTCTGAGACTCAAATCAATTATTAATCTACTTTTGAAATATCCTAGGTGCTTAGTTTACACAGCAAATCAAATTACATAATATAACTGGTTCAGCAGGAGACAGTAAATTTGGATTTTTTTATCAAATACACAATGTTCATAATACCTGTAAATGCATAGCATTTAAAAAGAATAAATACATGTATTACATGTATATCTTTCCTTATGTATAATTATACTACATGTACACATATATAATTCTAACCTACAAATTTATCAGTTCAGCTATAATCTTTGACTATGTGTACAATGCAAGTACGTCGGAAGCAAATTGAAAGTGGGGGGCTAAACCAATTTAAAACACACACACGCCAGAAACGCCTGGGGACTAAGCCCAAATTTTCAACACCAATGTCTATCTTTGCAAAAAAAGGGGGGGGGGCTAAGCCCCACCTAGCCCCCCCCCCGTTCTGACGCCCATGCAATGTATATACATACAATGTATGAACCATACAGAGTTTCCGTGTCAAAGAGGTTAGAGCATCGCTCTATAAACCACGCTAAACCATGAAGTCTCTCACTTCTACATTTGTAGTTAGCGCATATCCAGCCTCACCTGAAACATGAGCTGATTCTGTGATAACAGTTTGCCACTGTTTACTTGTGGAAGGCCGATGATCTCCTCCTGGGTACATTGTAACCAGATTCTCTCTGACACCATAAAAAAACTGGCTGCTACATATCACCCAGACATATAACCATCACATTTAATGATCAACACTAAATTATTTACATATACATTTGTGTGGATTACATATTCATATATGATATTGATAACAACCAGAAACTTTTTAGGGGGTTTATCCCCCAAAGTATTATTTGTCACCCTTTTTTAATTACAATGTATCCCACAATGGCTGATAACAACAGTTCACAAAGGTCAGCTTAGTGACACAGGTGAGTCACATAACCTTGAGGGGCAGAGTACATGTAACCTTTTTGATTATTATAAGATTGATTATAACCACTTTTCAGTTATGACAGGCTTCAAGAGAAAAGTGTTTTATGCTGTTGTATTGTTGTTTAATGTCCAACTCAAGAATCTTTCACTCATATGGAGAGGTCACCAATGCCAGTGAAGGGTTTCAAAGTTTGGCTTATGGTCGGCAGTTACAGCCATTGAGCAGAAGTAAGGGTTCTTTAACATGCCGACACATACTGTGACATGAAACATCCATCTTAACTGTTTTATCCGAAGGACAAAAATCTGACCTGCCACTGGTGGGACTCAAACTCGTGACCTCATGATCAAGAGTTGAGCGTGCGGCGGACTGAGAGAGGTTGGCTCGAAATGTTCAATTACCGTTCCAAATGGTATCTACATGTATAGGGACACGTAAGCTTGATGACTTTTTCTAATGTAATTTCAATGTATTACCTGAAATTTAAACTCCCCAGGTCAAGACAGGTTCACAAGACTCCACCCCACCAGCTGGTTATATGGATTTTACTTTACCATACAGGTACATTTACATCACACTTTGTATATGTGTATATGAATTATAAGCATGTATTAAATGGTTGCAAACCGACAGCAACTGTCAAACAATCAACTCCAGTACTGGACAGAAGTAATTATACACATTGATTTTTCATCCATCACTCTGTGCATATAACAAAGGGATCAATCAACAAATTGTATGTCAAGCACCAGCTCCAATGTTGAACATATCTAGTTAAATGAAGTGATTATCATGAAGTTTTCATATTCTACCTTGAATATGTAAAATGGGGACACTATGACACATAATCTTTGCTTTAATAGTGCAAGGCAAATAAAAACCAGTTCTGTCTACAAGTTATGAGTTAAATGTATGTCTGATTGGCATAAACTCAAGGATTACCTCATATAAAAGTGACAATGATATAAGCAAGGTACATTTGATTTTAAAAATGACTAACCCAGATGTAAATAATGAAATGTCACTGCCCTGACACAAAGTTTAGACAGGTGTAGGCGTTGGGACTTTTTGAACTGAAGAGGTCTGTTCTGTACAGCTAACATACAGGCACACTGATTACACATGACATGAAGGTGTCCAGTTAACACTGAGCCTTATTCACATGGAACTTTCAAGACCCTAGGGCTAGATGTAAAATTTCACTTGACTTGAATAAATGGACAGTTTTGTTTTTTCATAAATCAAATCTGATTCATTGGTTAATTATGAGCCAGTGACTGAGAAAAGAGTCCTCAGGACAATTGACGGAAACTGAGATTTAATGTTTTCAGAAACTTGAACAGTAACATGTACATGTAGATTATATGGTTTTAAAAAATACAATATGAGAAGGAGCTTTGGCTAGAGAAACTCTTTTTGTTTCCATCACAAAAAATATACAAAATTTAAAATATTATGCGTGTTGGAATTCCTTGTTTTCTCACATTTTATTGGCTATGTTGCAGGGATTCACAATTGACCTATCAATTTCGAGAGTCCCCAAGACTGCAAATAAAATTTTTGAGAGTCCACACAGAAAAGATCAAACCTATGTTTCATTTAATAAACATGTAGAAATTGAAAAAGGATTACATATACAAACAACAGGGGTTCCCATACACCTACATGTAGCTATCTAGCTATATACCTACATATAGTTATTATATAAGTCACTACTTCAACTTTGCCCCCCCCAAAAAAAATATTTTGAATAGGAAATACCTGTACAACAAATTCATTTACAGCTGTGAAACTGAAATTAATATATCAAAAAATTGTGCATCCCTATGGATGCAAGGGTGATGAATTGGGAGTCCAGACATCATTTTTGGGAGTACATTGTAATATACTCAAGATCCTGAGTTGTGTAAATCCCTGTATACATGTATGTTGTATGCACCCTTTTTTATATATGTTTGTTGTATATGAAATTTTATATACTCACATCTGAAAATCAACAGATATAGTATGATACACATATGATCTACCATAATTTACATGTACATGGACCGGTATGCTTTGATCTCGGCTCATGGCAGTGGGATTTTTTCAACATAAAATTGCCTAACATTTGAAAGTCTTGCCCACAAAGTTACATACATGTGTACATACATGTATCTTTCACTTCAAAAGTGAAGCCCTTGGCGAAGACAAAAATATATCACATCTTTGCATTTCCTTAGAACTAAATGTTGATCACTCCCACCCTGACTTTCAAACCTGTATAATATCTACATGTATAGGTAAAGGGAATGCAAAAGCCTCACTAGATGAAGTGTCAAAGATTTCAGGACTTTTTCTGACCTTTTTGGGAACATGGCCCATGGCCCTGGGATTGGGAATTTGGCATCATTTTTGGCTCAAAATTGGGATTTTTGTTTTTGCTTAAGGCATTTCAATTATTTTGCTATTTTCATTGTCAAGCTGTCAGGTTTCTACTTTCAAGAAAAACAATGATTAAAAATATGAAACTGAGAAATAATGAAAAGATGTTATGTTATGTTCATGTTTGGGAATTTTGGGCAAGGAATTGGAGAAAAAAATATGATCTGCAGTGTGCCACAGATGCTGTGGCATGTGGCTTGTCTAAGAGACCAGATACTGTCACTTTATACCTGCTGTGACATTTTTTAGGTCTCCTCGCTTTGCACAGTTAGAGAATTTCATTTACACATATATATATAATACAATGTACTGGGTATCAAACCTGGAACTAGAACCAACAAAATGAAAGCTGTTGATCTGTTTATGTCAGCAGATGAGCAAACAATGTAGGCCAACTGGTGTTCTAATTTCATTTGAATGCATTTAAATTTAACATGTCTGAAGTTTTTTTTCAATATCTGATATTAAAAGTGAATATCTGCATGGATATACAGACTCAGCTCTTTAAATACCATACATACACTATCCTTAACTAATGTCAATCTTTCTAACAATCTCACCAAAAAGTATAACATTTACATATTCGGTAGACTATAACCTGCAGTTTTAAAAAAAAATAGGACGTAAAAATCTCCTGTTTATCCTTTAGAACGAAATAAAATATTCAGATCAATACCAGAAATTATGTAATTTTAATAATAATATTCAACTTGGTCTACCAAGTGTACCGGGTAAGTGTTTCCAAAAACATTCATTTCTTTGTTGTATCTTACATGTAGTTCATCTCCAGGTAATAAGAAGTAGTTGTTAATTATATGTTCTTATACATTTCTTATAAACATATTGTATAAAATCCAGGTAAATGAAAAGGTATGTAATTTATACAGGTGTAAATAAATTGAGGTAATTTTCAATTTTTGATATGCCCCATTCTTCGTTTGAAGTGGTATACATTATTTTTTATAACACCCCACTGGTTTATCGAGACTACAACACACAGGACAATATCTCGCAGGATGAAGGTATATATCCCATTTATTTTTCACAAGATATTGTAATTAAAAGTTGAAGAGCTAATAAAATGGAAGCCAAAGACGATAATACTGTATTAGATACACAGTGTGTAAGTATATATCTGGGTCATATGAAAAAACAGTGACATAGAACTAAGAACCACTAGAGACGAAGCAGTTATAGTTGATGCCCAGGCAATTGATAGAAAACTTGAAAGACGTTTATCATTGACAAAGTTATCTTACACGTTCAACTTGCAGATAATCTTTACTTGTAAAATATCAAATTTCTCTATCTAATTTACGACAATTACTGGTAACAAGCAATTTTATAATTAAAAGGGCATTGGCTATGTTTTTTTTTCGAAATAATTCTCCCTCTGTTTTATTACTTAGATTGATATAGAATAATAAAAGAGAGAGAAACAAAGGCATAAAAATTCTTAAATCCCTACATATTTTGTGAAAACTGCTTGAGAAACCCAGGTTTGGCACCAATCATTGCAATTGATGAACTCAACCTTAATATTTATGTATGCATATCACAATGGAGCTGACCTTATTTTCACAAAACAAATAGGAAGATAAGATTTTTATGCCTGTGTATTATAGCTCTTATTTGTTATTGTACATCAAGTACAAGTAGAAAAAGTAGAATTTTTTTTTTTCGTAAACACTGCTATAATGCCCCTTTAATTCATTCACCCCTAAAGACACATTTGGATTGGCCAAAGTCATTGATTTATAGAAGAGTCCATTATTTTTCAGGGGTTGATGAGTTAGACATGTAAATGTCTCTCCGATGAGGTGATGCTTCCTGTGGGAGGAACCACAGAGTACTTTAAGTTGGTGACCCACATGCCACTTACTCCTTGTCCAATCGGAGAATTTCGTACCCTGCTCACATTGGTGACATAGGGAGTCCACTGACCACTAAACTACATACATGTACTTTGCCAGTGTTTTAATTTTATCAGTCCATTATGATCTGTAGGGGTGGGAAGATTATGGGACTCTAATACTGTGTTTCTCATATTATATCTCAGATACTATCTACCAGTGGTCTATCAGATTGTAAGTCTATCTGTAATTAGATGATCATCAATCAATGAATACATTGGAACTAAATTAAAAGAAAACAAACAAACAAAAAAACAACAAACAAAGCATGCCTTCATTTAAAAAAAAACAAAACAATATGGTGATGTCATATTGTGACAGGTAAAATCAGGTTATCATCCAATCTCTCCCACTTTTTCATACCTGTCGTAGACAAAGAAATCTCTCCGGCAATAAGTCAGAGAGATGACCTGAGGTCGTAAAGCGACACCCAAACTAGATGACATAGCTAAAGAAAGGTGACGGTTTCAGCTTCTGATCACCGATATCTGGCATATAAAATGACATTTAAAGCCAACACCGTACTTTCATTCATTATTTCCATTTGTATCTACCTTAACTTTTCTATTTCAATACACCTATACAGCTTTCACTGTGGGGCTCTACATGGGAATGGTGGGTGTATTATTGCCATGTTTCAGGTATTTAACAGATCTGAGTACACCTTTGTGGATGAACGTCTACAAATATGCAATGCACCTGTACTGCTACTAAAGTACAAACCGTGTGGAGAAAATAAAACATTCAATCCCTTTTTTAAGCATTGTATTTCCATATCATATAGATGAAACCTTGTGATGCAGCATTGAAACACCATTATCTATCTACTTGCAGTAACCCAAGAACATAAAAATACATCACATACATCAAACACCTTTAAGGTGAAATCCCAGGTATATAAAAGGTGAAATAAAACCTACAATACCTTTAAAGTGCTGTCTGTATCTCTATACAGCTGGGTATCTATGCACTAAGATACTTTGAAACTAAGTTGTTAATTCAATTTGAGAATGTGGATTGGAACCCATTAGTATTCTGTGGTAAATCTGTATCTATACTTTATCATACAATGTATATATAATGCCTGGCAACTGTTGTTCTTTAATTTTTTTTAATTAATTGGATACATCACCAGCTAATGTGGAGTATCATGAATTCAGAACTGTGAATAAAGTTTGTTTTATTGTTTTGATAAATGTCGAAGTGAAATTTCATCGTCAAAAGACAAATGAATGAACCACAGTATTACATATATGTACATGTACTTTTGTTCCCAGAACATACATATGTTGTATATGTATATGTTATATGCACACTGTATGTAGATCTAAACCTTGTGGAAAAAGTATGTCAGCAAAAAGCTATACATGTACATATGCACAGGGATTTTCCACCTTACACGTATCATTCTCATTGCAAAAACAATGAATTTTCCTACTATGTAGTCAAAATTTCCCAAATGAAGTCAAATGACAATGAATGTGAAGAAAATGCTATATTTTTCAAAGTTTTATGTATTTCTAGATTTCACAATTTCCATAAAATGTTACTAAAATTCCCAATTCAAAAGGCACAGGCTCCATTCCCAAAAGAGTAGAAAATCCCTGATTTTATAGTTCATCATGGTCTGGCAAAGTTTAAGTTTTTCACATAGATTAACAAACAAACAGCTCATAGATAATTAAACACCAAATATTCAGTTCTGTGTCTGTGATTATGGATCACAATGTGTATATTTGTGTGTATGTACCTTCAAATTGTCAACTTCATCTTCAATTACATAGTGGAGAGAATCACCTGTGGTGTACATCACTCCACCAGTCTTTGTTATCTAATTATGTGTAGATTTATGACCATGGCATTGCAGTATATGAATGTACAAGTACATTTAGGTCAAAGGTGACAGCATTGTCCACTTTAAGGTTGGGGGATGTAAATTACACACAGCAAAATTAACTTATATTTCTGAGTCAAACAAACTGAATACAGGAAATATTGTCCTAACAAATTGGTTACTTTGGAAACATCTTCATCATTTGCTAATGACGAGCATTCATATCATTATTTGAGAAAATAAACAAAATCAGAATGTAGTAGAGGTAATTATTGAATGCAAAAATGCAAAAATCAGGAATATAAAATGTAGACAATAAAAAACTACATGTAGAAGATTTTGTAAAGGCTCACCAATAGAATAGAAAGTCGACTTCTCTCTCACACAACAGCTGGGAAAGAATATGAATCATACAATTTTTTCTGTTATCATACAAAAATTCAGGAATTTTCATAAACTATTGAGAATTTTTAAATCTCTGTCTCTTGACGGGAAGATACTATCTTCCACATACATGTAAATGTATGTATCTCTCCCAGTGTGCTAAGGATAAGGATAAGGCTAAGAATATATAAGGCTAAGGCTAAGGATATATAAGGCTAAGGATATATAAGGCTAAGGCTAAGGATTAGGCTAAGAATATATTAGGCTAAGGATAAGGCTAATGATATATAAGGCTAAGGATAAGGATAAGGATAAGGCTAAGGATATATAAGGCTAAGGATATATAAGGCTAAGGATATGGCTAAGGATATATTAGGCTAAGGATAAGGCTAATGATATATAAGGCTAAGGATAAGGCTAAGGATAAGGCTAAGGCTAAGGATAAGGCTAAGGATATATAAGGCTAAGGATATATAAGGCTAAGGATATGGCTAAGGATATCTAAGGCTAAGGATATATAAGGCTAAGGATAAGGCTAAGGATATATAAGGGTAAGACTAAGGATTAGGCTAAGGATAATTAGGCTAAGGATAAGGCTAATGATATATAAGGCTAAGGATAAGGCTAAAGATATATAAGGCTAAGGCTAAGGATAAGGCTAAGGATATATAAGTCTAAGGATAAGGCTAAGGATATATAAGGCTAAGGATAAGGCTAAGGATATATAAGGATAATGCTAAGGATAAGGCTAAGGATATATAAGGCTAAGGATAAGGATAAGGCTAAGGATATATAAGGCTAAGGATAAGGATATATAAGGCTAAGGCTAAGGATATATAAGGCTAAGGATATATAAGGCTAAGGATAAGGATAAGGCTAGGCTAAGGATAAGGATAAGGCTAAGGATATATAAGGCTAAGGCTAAGGATAAGGCTAAGGCATTCACATGGTTCATGTAAAATGATAAATGAGCAAAAATGTGATGATGGAAATATGTGTGTAACAAAGTTGATTTTATAGTTCAAATAAGAAACAAAAGAATAATAATAATAATCAAAATTGTTGAAAATATCATATACAGTAAAATCTGCTTTAATGGCCACCTGTGTATAAAGACCATCTAGCCACAAAGACCACTTTTTGCTGTCCCCAATGGTACCATTTGTGTACAAATCAACCTGTATATAAAGACCACCTTCCCAATATAAACCTACATCTCCCTGTATATAAAGATGCTTTTCTTGCATCCCCGAGTAAGGAAGTCGTTATATACAAGTTTCACTGTAGTGATTGGTCTGTCCAAGTTTCATTGCTCATGACAACCATTTGATTTGATAAAGATTCTTTATTTGTTGGATAAAAACAGATACCGTATACCTTGATGTTTTCTCCCGTGGTTATTTTCCACCCTCTTACGACAGAAAACATATTCACCTTGTCTTAAATTCGCCCTAAATTACCAAAGTGTCATGGATGGGATATGCATGTAAATACATTTCCGTGCTTCAGTTGCACCTTTGACACATATGCACATGTGTACCATACAGCATGGTTATATTCTGGTACAATTAACTCATTAACCCCTAAAGACACATTTGGACAAGTCTAAGTCCTTGCTTTTCAGGGGTTGATGAGTTAAGGGGGAATTAGTTTAGCAGATACATTCTATTACAAATGAATTATTAGGAAAACATAATGGGGAATGCCTACTGTTTTATAATAATTAACTTACAAACCACACATTAACAGTATCAGTGCTCCACAAAGTTGCTGTTAGTTGCCAAGTTTAGAACCAATGTGCGTTGGATGGCATGATACTGTGTCAGTGTCTAGGATATGAGTCATATCCCAAAGACAAAAGAAACCAAAAATGTCTGATGTGGCACAACTGATGAATCTAAAAAAATACAACCAAAAAATATTTTTAAGCAGTTTTGTCCTTTTATGTTATTTATTTCTCATCAATTGTCCAATTTTTATACAGTATTTTATCAAACAAATGAAATTGCAGTGATGGCCCGATTCCTATTGTTTTTAAGAGATTAAAAACTCCTATTACTTGTAATTAAGAGGGATTAGCGTACTTTCAATTTTAAGGGAATTCCCCAAAAGTCACCTTTCTACAATGTACATGTACCCCTGGTGTAAAGAAACTATTGAATAATCATAAATATAACATATAAATAGTGAATTTGTCCATAAGTTTTCACTGATTTCATGGGGTATAACTTCTGCCTCAGTCACTAGACAAGAAGTTTTAACCAATGAAAGGGAGACAGTGACTGTCACAACTGCCAGTTCTGACAGTCCTGATTTATCTGTATAAGTAAATTTATCAGTTTTATCACATGCATAGACCATAGAAATATCTGCTGACTATAGGCCAGGCCAAAAATAGAAAAAGTATTGTTTGATGTGACCTGACTGACCCATTAAATAAGCCAAAACTTCAAATATTATTAGAATGTTTTACATTTTTTTCCCTTATTAAAAATCTGAAATTTTGTCTACCGGTAATTTACATGCATGTATCAATGTTACACAGAAAATAAAAAATAAAAATAAGCCTGCGAACTGACCCCCTTCTACGTTTACAAACTAAATGTACATGTATATTTTGTACTAGTCAGGACATATCAAACAATTATTTTTATAATGGCTCAATAACTCTTAATGGTTTTTTAAGGGAGGAGATTATTGGGGAAGGGGGGGGGGGCTATTTTTTTTCATCATTTCTTTAAAATATTTGCAACTTACACAAGTTATTTACATAGTGAGTTCATGTTTAATACTGGGTAAAGAAACCAACAATAGCATATGTCATAGCCACAACTCCTACATAAATAATCCAGACAAAAAATTTACACTTCTTGTCAAAAACCCCTAATTATAGCCATTTTGAAAAAAATAATAATGGGATAATAACGAAAGATTACTCTAATCACAATGACTTGTGTTAAAGCAATTTGACAAAAATGTGACATACCACAATGATCACAACCAACAATCTGTAGTTACACGTTACGTTTTAGTCCGTCCAGTATTTAACAGAGCTGTAGTTATCTTTGGTATTTTTACATTTTAGTCCATCCAGTATTTGACAGAGCTGTAGTTATCTTCGGTATCTTTATGTTTTAGTCCATCCAGTATTTGACAGAGCTGTAGTTATCTTTGGTATTTTTACATTGTAGTCCATCCAGTATTTGACAGAGCTGTAGTTATCTTTGGTATCTTTATGTTTTAGTCTGTCCAGTATTTGACAGAGCTGTAGTTATCTTTGGTATTTTTATGTTTTAGTCCATCCAGTATTTGACAGAGCTGTAGTTATCTTTGGTATCTTTATGTTTTAGTCTGTCCAGTATTTGACAGAGCTGTAGTTATCTTTGGTATTTTTACATTTTAGTCCATCCAGTATTTGACAGAGCTGTAGTTATCTTTGGTATCTTTATGTTTTAGTCTGTCCAGTATTTGACAGAGCTGTAGTTATCTTTGGTATTTTTACATTTTAGTCCGTCCAGTATTTGACAGAGCTGTAGTTATCTTTGGTATTTTTACATTTTAGTCCATCCAGTATTTGACAGAGCTGTAGTTATCTTTGGTATCTTTATGTTTTAGTCTGTCCAGTATTTGACAGAGCTGTAGTTATCTTTGGTATTTTTAAATTTTAGTCCGTCCAGTATTTGACAGAGCTGTAGTTATCTTTGGTATTTTTACATTTTAGTCCATCCAGTATTTAACAGAGCTGTAGTTATCTTTGGTATCTTTATGTTTTAGTCCATCCAGTATTTAACAGATCTGTAGTTATCTTTGGTATTTTTACGTTTTAGTCCATCCAGTATTTAACAGATCTGTAGTTATCTTTGGTATCTTTATGTTTAAGTCCGTCCAGTATTTGACAGAGCTGTAGTTATCTTTGGTATTTTTACGTTTTAGTCCGTCCAGTATTTGACAGAGCTGTAGTTATCTTTGGTATTTTTACGTTTTAGTCCGTCCAGTATTTAACAGATCTGTAGTTATCTTTGCTGTCTTTACGTTTTAGTTTGTCAAGTATATGACAGAGCTGTAGTTATCTTTGCTGTCTTTATGTTTTAGTCTATCCAGTATATGACAGAGCTGTAGTTATCTTTGGTATCTTAATGTTTTAGTCTGTCCAGTATTTGACAGAGCTGTAGTTATCTTTGGTATTTTTACGTTTTAGTCCGTCCAGTATTTAACAGATCTGTAGTTATCTTTGCCGTCTTTACGTTTTAGTCTATCCAGTATATGACAGAGCTGTAGATATCTTTGCCGTCTTTACGTTTTAGTCTATCCAGTATATGACAGAGCTGTAGTTATCTTTGGTATTTTTACGTTTTAGTGTATCCAGTATATGACAGAGCTGTAGTTATCTTTGGTATTTTTACGTTTTAGTCTATCCAGTATATGACAGAGCTGTAGTTATCTTTGCTGTCTTTACATCTTAGTCTATCCAGTATATGACAGAGCTGTAGTTATCTTTGCTGTCTTTACATCTTAGTCTATCCAGTATATGACAGAGCTGTAGTTATCTTTGCTGTCTTTACATCTTAGTCTATCCAGTATATGACAGAGCTGTAGTTATCTTTGCTGTCTTTACATCTTAGTCTATCTAGTGTATGACAGAGCTGTAGTTATCTTTGCTGCCTTTACGTCTTAGTTTGTCAAGTATATGACCTAGCTTTACCACAACTACATAGTTATACAGTGATACAGAGATAATAAACAATTTTGATGTCCAGTCAAAACAAGGATTACAAATGTACATTACGTAATTATATACTGCAGACATTTTTTGATCATTTTCTCTTTATGACCCTGGAAGCTGGCCTGGCTCAGTCAGTAGCATGCTCAACTCTTGATTGTGAGGTCATGAATCAAGTCCAGTCGGCAGCAGATTGGATTCCTGTCCTTCGGATGTGACCGTAAAAACTGAGGTCCCGTGTCACAGTAGGTGTCGGCACATTAAAGAGCTCTCACTGCTCAATGACCATAAGTGCCACGCATAGGCCAAACTTTAAAGCCCTTCACCAGCATTGGTGACGCCTGCATATGAGTGACGGATTCTTGAGTGGGACGTTAAACAGCAACACAACCAATAATCTTTATGACCTTGGAAACTGCGTTTCATTCATCACTAAAAATAAACGCTGCCAATCATATAAATATGTACATTGTAGCAATAACACATGTATGTCACAAATAATGTAATTCTCTCAATGTGCCAAAGATGAGATTTGTTCAAAACTTAAACAAAACAAAAATCAAACTTTTCCATAACTAACCTGTAACTTTAAAAATGACATGAAATAATCACACTTCTTGTCCCATTCCTGTCACTGCTATTGTACAATGTAGATGTTTTGTTAGAAACTTTTAACTAAACCGTATTAAAATTTTAAGTTTTCAATAATGACCTTGACCTTTATAAATACTGTAGCATTGAATCATGTAGGTTTACTGATACATGTGAATGTATAGGTACAATGTTAATGTAAGTACAAATGTGAGTGAAAACTCTGATACCAAACTCTCATACAAGTCTATTCACCAGGTCCTATTAGACAATCTACAGTTACATGTAGCCCAAGGTATCCGAGTGTATGGAAATTATATTAACAATCAGAACTGTTATAGAATATCATGAACATTCTGTTACTTGTCTCCAATAGTTTTGACCTTGAGAAAATGACCTTGAATTAGGTTCATGACATGTCACTTAACATTTTATTTGTTTTAGCACAGTTTTATGCCCTGCGATACATACAGAAAACTGTCTCTAGTTTAAGGTGATGTACCATAACATTTGACCTTCATGTATACTATGGACTGTTGTCAATGTGACATGGTTTCTTGAGCATGTCACCATTTTAATTACACAGGAACACCTCCTTCCAAGAAACCTGCCATTTTCACTGTTATGATCCCATGACATACAAGTCATTTGTAGCTATCATATTTGCATGTTATGATGAATGTTTAAAACATCTGAAGAACCATTGTACTGAATATGTACAATGTATGGCAAAGCAGGATTTAAACTGAGGCCTTTCTCTTCTCTAATTGTAATTATACAAAGTAAGTCGCATCAGTTAGTCTTACCAATAAAAAATAAGAAATATTGAACATCAATAATCTAAAAATATTTCGATGTCAATGAGTTATTATTCCGAGACTTTGCTGACAAACAAATTGAGCGATAATACTGTATCACCTCAAAATTGGCTGGGGGATAAATATTTAAAAATTAAAGAACACAAAGGAAATTTTTCTGTGAGTTCATGACCTTGAATACATTTGCATTGTAACTCGAATACACATGTAAATCAGCTGAAAAATGCTGAGTAATGATGAGGACAATGAAATCACTTTCTCCTCTCTGATCAACGATTATCAGTTTTCAAATCTATTTGAACTTCAAAATGAACATACTTCATAAAAAGACTCAGTGTCCAGGGCTAGTATATCTGTACTGGCTAAAACATCTGTTTGCAGTGTATTACAGGGAACATTATAGTCCATTTCATGTAACTCGGACACTCCGGCAATCTGTTCAGGAACAGGTAAAAGTTAATTCCTGATATAGTCTAAACTCTCACCTCAAACAAAATTACGACAAACAAATTTGCGCTTCATGATCCACAATTATTGTTATTTTAAGTATCTGCTGATGAGATTACACTTGGCTTTTTTTCTTACGCTTAGGTCGATCTGAGTATACTTGAATTAAAGTACAAATAGAACATAACTGAGTGGCTATCAGTGGCTGAATTGAATCAGTCTGATTGCAAAAGCTAACACCTTTTTAATAGCATTTGGTCTGCGTGACTTTATACCTATGCTTCACAAATTCCAAAAAAGGGTAAACAAAGTACTAGTGTTATCTACAAAATGTATATGGCAAAGCTACATAAGTTTTATTTTTGAATTTTTCAAAGTCAGTTGATATACGGAATACTATACTATTTTTGTGCTATCTAAATACATTGTACATTGTATGTATAGTTTTAAAATAACCAGCAGACATGTTGACCTTATTTGACTTGAGAGGTCATGAACTTTGATTTTAGTTAAATGTCCATGATTGAAAAATAAATGCTACATGTACACTGACAGTAGTGTGACTGTCACAGATGGATAAGACAAAGAGTTTTGGCGACAATTTTTTATCAGACTTCATGG